>JASDQU010712345.1:5735-24489 GCA_032191745.1 Picea mariana | reverse complement strand
ACACAAATTCTCTTTAACTACTCTTATTTCAATTGTTTGGCATATGGGGTTCAAGTTGATATGGCATATCTATTCCCACTCCTTGAAGAAGTTGATTCTTATATGTATCGATTAATTCCCATTTCATATATTCTTTACATAATTTTCATCTCATGTTTGTCCAATTAATGGAGTATGATTTGGATTGGAGTTCAATTAAAAGCACAAGAAACTTCTGAAGGCATAGTAAATTGTATTCTAATTTCCAATGATAGTTAATTTGAATTCTTGTACATACCAATGATAAGAACAAGTATTGGTTCACTGAGCTAAGTTCTTGGTTGCCCAAACACTATAAAAAAGGTTGGTAGCATTATGATAAAGACTGTTCACCTGAATTGGGATGGAGCCATATGTGTTTTAATGATGGGAGCATAGACATTGAGTAGAGCCTGAGTGTTTTAGTCTATATAGATATTTTTATTTATTGGAGTGGCATATTGTGTTTTGTTGGAGTATCACTTCTTATGTTGGAGCGCGTCACTAATTATTGATACTAGAGCCTTATATCATTTGTTTTCGTGACGTTGATGACAAGTGTATTTTTGGGTTTACTAAGATTTTCGACAAATTTAGCACATTGTTGGCACAGGGGTAGACCCAGAGTTCAACGCTTCAACAACACACCAAAAAAACCCTAATTACCGGCCCTTTTGGTAACACCTGCGAAGTAGATGATGTCTCACCCGAGATAGAGGCAGGGGGGGTTGTAGGACTCAGGTGTCTACAACCTAGCTGGGACACAGATCTATGATCACAAAACTTAACAAAGCACTTAGCCAACAATATGCATTAGTTTTTAAACCTTATTCACAGTGCAGGTCAAAACCTTATTACATATTAACACAATATCTATCCCTTAAAACCTCTTAACACATAGCATAAGCTCATATCTAACATTCATTCACATCATAAAACACTAAGCATTCATAGATCTATACATAAAGAACAGTGCACTAAGAAAATTGATATATAAACAACATGAATAATATTTCACAAAGCACATCGACACAGAATATGCGTGGTTCACCCCAGTGTGGGGCTACGTCCACCAACTTCTTCTTATTCTTTATTAGTCTTCAATATTCTTACATTCCTCTGCTCCTGTGCACAAAGCCACAGATCTGACTTCGCAAAGGACAGGAGATCTGCGCGCACCTCGCTAGATCCTCCTTCCCCAAATTAGGTCAAGGCATGAAGCCTTACATAGTCTGTCTACACAAAGCACTTACAAAACGCTTGCACTTAGCTCTGCAAGACTTAACACATTCTCTTGCAGTAAGCCAATTACAATTCTTTGCACATAACTAATACTATCACTTAGCCACACTACATTACAAAAAGGCCTAATCATGGGTAAACCCATGGGCCAACATCCCATACCCTTTACATAAACCCTAAAATCCCCAAAAGCCTGCAAAATGGGTGAGATCCGGTGATCTCGATCTCTTCAAAAATTGTGCAGGCTTCGTCCTGCACCGACTGGAGTCTCTATGTCACCTCCATAACTCTAATCTGGATGGCAGTGACCTATTGTTGAACTGTGTGCTGCTCCTATGACCTCTTCATATTCTCCACTGCAGTAATAAGCTTCATATGTGATTGCACAATTGACGCCTGTTGCTTTGCCTCCTGGAGCTGTGCCTCCAATGTCCTCAGCTCCGGGTCTTTTGTAAGGATTTCATAGGTCTGTGCATTTCGATTTCTTAATTTCTTACATTTTGAGGCCAACACCCTGATTCTTTCTACTGCGCTCTTGGCAGTTTCTTCCCTTTGATCTCACACTTCTTGCGGAATTCTCAACACTACTTTAAGTTATAACTCTGCTACTCTTGCTTGAAGCTGATGAATGGCTTTAAGGAGATTTCCCACTTGCATCTCGGTGGACTCTAGTTCCTCCTGTACCAAACCCAGCACAGAGCGAAGTGCTCTAGTTACTGCCTCTCTGACCACAGTCTGCTCTGAAAGCAACTGGTCTTTTTCTTTCTACATCGTCTCTTTGTCCCCTTCGAACTTCACCCTAAGGTCATCTTTCTCTTGCTGCACAACCTGAAGTTTCTCTAAGGCCTCCTCCTTTTCTTTCTTCAAGGCCTATGTGGCCTGCTCCTTTTCTTCTTGGACTCGACGAAGTCGAGTTTCTGTTGCATTTGCTAATCTGTGTAATTGTGTGGGATCATACCCCAGTTATACACTCTCTACTGAATATGGTGCAGTAGACACTACGCAGATCGACTAGATAGCTTACTGGATGTCTTTCAGTTCTTTCTTGATTTTGTCGTACAATGTTTCTTGCTTCATGTCATGTCTCTGCAGGATATCCTTTAAGGCGTCTTCTACAACTATGATGATGATATGTTTATTGTCCACTGTGAGCACATTCTGTGACTAAGGCTTATTGGCTCAATGCTTCTTCCACGCTGAGGTTTTCTATGGAGAAACCTTCCTTTTCTTTGACGTCTCAGCCTCTGTAAGGGGATCCTTTGGCGGTGTCACTTCTCCCTTTTCTTGCTTGTCTTCTTCCCCATCCTGCTCTTGGTTTACTTCATCTCCTCCTCCTCCTGTAGGTGAGTTAGGCATAGTTTCCTCCGATGCACTGTCCTTCTCCTCACTGTCTATGTCCTGCACTTCCTCCTTTTTCTTCTTTTTCTTTGCACTGCTCTATCCATCATACTCATTCCATGTGACCAAAGGAATTCTGATGATGTCAAGGTCAGAGAGTTCTACATCTTCGACCGGTACAAGGAATTCGGTTGGCCATTCCTTGGTTATCTCCTCCATATCTTCATCAGTCAATTTATAGTAAGACTGCAACTCCTCCTTACTTTCATCCTTGCGTGCGATGATGTAGATGAAGTGTCGGTGTACGTGGAACTTTGATAGCGGCCTATACGTGTGCAACGTGTTCGGGGTCATCCGCAGAAATGCTTCAATGGCGCGCTTCAACTATAGATAGTAAGCACAAAACAATACATTTGATTGCCACTGCTTGACCATATCGCTTGTATAACACAAGGTGGTGAACCTCGCAGCCAATGGCTCTGATGGCTCGAATTCCAGGAATGTCGCTCCCTCCGACATCTCCCAAGCGACAAATGCAATTAAAATCAACAACCAACTGAAGTGAAATTCGTATCCTTGGTCTTACGCTTCACGAAAGTCCTTATCCAACTCGTTGACAAGGTAGCTCACCCAGTTCATCTGCATTCCTTCGACACACTTCCTTGTGAGGTCGACTACGAACCCTGTAAATTTTGAAGGACATTTCTTTTTGATGAGCTTGCCCACTATCAACTGACAAGCTAGGCACACTGCACCATCTTGGATGGAGGCTACCTTATAGCCTCGCTTCCCCTTCTCCACGTCGCCATAGGCCTCCTTGATCCTCTATGCCAGGGAGCGATCTGCAGCCTTCCTTGGGTAGAATTGTTGAGGGTCTAGTCCCTGCATGCTCAATCCAGTGATCAGGTGGATCAACACCGTATCCATGACGATGCACCTATATAACCAAAGATAACCTCCATGGTAGCATGATAGGAGGATTTTAACACACACGTTAACCTCCTGAAGTCGACCAAAGTGGGGGATCTTCATCACGTTTAGGATTTTCGATCTCACGATCTCCTTAATCCATAGTTGGGGAACTATCTTGGGCTTCTTCCCAGTCGTCTTCGTCAGGTACCTATGCGGTTTGAGCATCGCATAGTTCTTTTGGTCTCCAAGGTTGAAATCGATAATCTTGAGAGCTGGGATCAGTCCCAGTTGTGGTCCGACTACATGTAACCCCTTCGGGAGATACAAAGTGATCAACATGTACTCAAAATCACATAGGACACTGTCACCACTAACCGTGCAAACCAAAGGCGTGATGTAGTTGGGCAAGACCGACGAGATCTGCTTCGCGTTCGCCAGATTGTCGCGGTGCTTGCTTATTTTCTCAGTCGCGGTTCGACTAGAATGACGTGAAGTCGAGGGGGATGCATGCAATCCGCCCGTTGATGATTCCTGTATGCCTACAAACATGATTTTCTCAGTCATGAGGTCGACAAGTATATCTTCCACAGACTTCTCTACTACGCTATGCTTGCCCGACATGCACACTTGTAGTAAAATAACTCGGGTAGGCGAACAAACACTCAAGGTAATCAAATCAATGGTGAAGTCTAGACAATAAAACACAGTATGTAATCACTTCTTTTTTAGCTCAGATATCTCGGTTTGCAAAAAGTGGTCACGACGCAACATTCGACGGGTTAAATAAGCAATGTCATAATAGATTCCTCCAATGGGCATGAATTCCTTAATCAATATGATTCCATCCGTTATGGCATGGTATCAACGGTCCAATGTCGATCTTTCCAGAAATAACTGCGTTTCTATCCGTTTCGGAGCGTCATTCTAATGGTTGGGACACTTCCAATGGTCATATAGCTTCATCGTGGCGAAGTGCCATTCTGCATTGTTCTGCTATTTCGACGAGGTTCAAGTTTGACAAGCCTTCTTTCTATGAAGTCTTCTCTGGATCTTCTTGCTATTTTTCTAACTTTTCTTTCTTCTTATTGAGCTTTCTGGCCTTCTTTCCTGTGATCTGAGTTTCTGGGTTCCTCTTTCTATTCTTATTTTTATCTTCTCTTAGCATAGTAATTTTGCACTATTGAGGGTCTTTCAAAGGGTTCGAGGTTAATACTTCTTCTCTTACTACTTATGGGGTAGGTGCTCTTCTCTCCTGCATGGGAAGGTTTTTCAAGCCTTCCTACATTCTTTCCACTTCGACAGCTAATTCTCCGGTCCTCTGTTGCTTCGACTTGTCCTCTTGTTCTTGTACTAGTCGCTCTATTTTTCTAGCTATGAAGTCCCTTAATTCTTGCTTTTTCTGTTCTGTGGCTTTTATTTGGATCTGATATTTCTCAATCCAGGTCTTTCCTAACAAAAGTGAAAAAGGAGCGTTGTTCTCAATAAACTTAATGACTTCAAATTACTCTTCGGTCGATGTTCCATTGGAAATCATAAGTATATTAGTAACTCTTCCACACATGGTTATCATCTTTCATTTAAACAATCCTATCCTTCCCAATGAAGGAATCATAACAGGCTTTCCCAAAATTTCCCAAGTACTTTTTGGCATAATATTCACATGTGTTTCCTCATCTAATACATAGTCTATGTTGAAGTCTCCTATTCTTGTTTCTATGCACTGCTTCTCTTTTAAGATCTTTGGTAAACTGATGTCTCTATGATCATTCAATGTTTATTTCATTTGTAATAGCATAGTCTCAGATTCTTTCTAGTTCTCTAACATATCCTTAGTTTCTTGACCTTATTCATATTTTTCTTGTCTCATGTTCATCTTTTCGACTTTAGCAATCATTCTAGGGAAATCCAAAACCTCATGATCAACAACTTTACAACAAAGAAAAATAGAACCTACACTAGGGCATTCCTTAGCAAGATGTCCCGGTCTTCTACAATTATAACACAATGTCAATCCTCTCTTTCTTTTAAACGATCCCCAACCTTTCATGTACTGCGCATTGGGATCATAGTGATGGACCTACAATCTACAAAAATTCTTTCTTGGGTCCTGCATCCACTTGTTAGTCCAAAAATTCTTTCTATGCGTAGGAATAACATATCTTTTAATATCTCTATCAAATTTATTTAGATCAAATCTTTCTTCTAGCTGTGCCCTAGTTTTCAGACTAGGACAAAATCTACCAAACATACTTAGATTCATACTTTCGAAGCAAAAATTTCCACTTATCTTACCTTTACCAGAGCACAAAGATTTAAGATCTTACCTCTTTTCTTCAAATCAGACTTCTTTTTCTTAGCACAGAGCTTCACAAGATGATTAGAATACTACGCACTACAAAAACAGATCTACGCACATAGATTTTTCTTTTCTCTTCAGTTCCCAACAATCACAGTTTCAGTTCCCGACAACAGGACCATTTGTTGGCATAGGGGCAGACCCAGGGTTCAACGCTTCAACAACGCACCAAAAAAACCCTAACTACCAACCCTTTCGGCAACACCTGTGAAGTAGATGAAGTCTCACCCGAGGTAGAGGCAGGGGGGGTTGCAGAACTCAGGTGTCTACAACCTAGCTGGGACACAGATTTGTGATCACAACACTTAATGAAGCACTTAGCCAACAATATGAATTAGTTCTTAAACCTTATTCACAACGCAGGTCAAACCCTTATTACAGATTAACACAAGATCTAGCCCTTAAAACCTCTTAGCACATAACATAAGCTCATATCTAACATTCATTCACATCATAAAGCACTAAGCATTCATCGATCTATACATTAAGAACAATGCACTAAGAAAATAGATACATAAATAACATGAACAATATTTACAAAGAACATTGGCACATGATATACGTGGTTCAACCCAGTGTGGGGCTATGTCCACCAACTTCTTCTTCTTCTTTATTAGTCTTCAAGCTTCTTACATTCCTCTGCTCCTGTGCACAAAGCCACAGAGATGACTCCACAAAGGAAAGGAGATCTGCGCGCACCTCGCCATATCATCCTTCCCTAAATTAGGTCAAGGCAAGAAGCCTTACACAGTCTATCTGCATAAAGCACTTACAAAATGCTTGCACTTAGCTCTGCAAGCCTTAACACATTCTCTTTCACTAAGCCAATTACAAGTCTTTCCACATAGCTAATACTAGCACTTAGCCACACTACTTTCATCGCCTAGATACTTATTTATACATTACAAAAATGCCTAAGCATGGGTAAACCCATGGGCCGACATCCCATACCCATTACATAAATCCTAAAAGCCCAAAAAACCCATGAAATGGGCGAGATCCCACGATCTCCACTTTGCTCGGGTGCTCCATCTTCGACCAGCTTGTTGAAGTCCTAAAAATGGTCGAACATGACCAACGTTTCCTCAAAACTTGGTCGAACGCCAACACACATACCTAGACAAATGGACGAGCATAAAACTATTGAGTTATAACCATTCTTGAACAATACAAGCTTAGCATTCTATCACTCTATTTAAAATTTTATTCCATGTTTGTATTCAACTGAATGTTCCTTACTTTAAAAGAGAAAGGTGAATGAAGAAGTTGGAAAAGGGATTTAATCGGCGAGGTAGGATTTCCCAAATAGGAGTAGGTGTGTGTTTGTGTGTGTGTGTCATTCATTTGTCTCTTGAGAACATAACATTGCAAACACAAAATAACTCGAGTCTTGAAGCCAATAAACATACCATCCTCACATGCATGATGAAGAATAGTGAAAATAGAGATTTGTAGTTGGTTGTTTGTATGTAGGTTACACAAATAAAAGAGGCCTTTTTCATCCAAGTGGATATCGATGGCCACCCACCTCTTCCACTGGTTATAAGAGTTCTCCATCTTGACAATTTTGTTATGATTTTTTGAGTCCTAAATTTATGGCTTTTTTTTAAGGCCCTAAACGACATTGTTTGGGAAATTTAGGGGCTTGGGTTTGTATTTAACACATCCATGCCATGCCAAAAATTGTAGTTCTTAGTTAGACCTTTCCAACAATCTACTAAGTGCCCCAAGTGGAGATTGTACGCAAAATTTGTAACCCCGAGAAGTTGACGTATCAACTAACAATATGAGGGCCCACAAACCTTTTGGTGCTTTGCCTCCTAGGGTTAGGGTTTTGGTCCTTTAAGTTTCTTTCTTTATGTTATCAGGTTGTTCTTTCGGCTCTTTGTAATATATTTTTACAAATGAGCATAGTCGACACATCTCTTCTTAGAGATAAGCTACCACCACTCTAGCTAGTTATGTAAGTTTTCTTTTTACTGTCTTTTCTAGTTTTCATTAATTAATTGAATTGGGTTTTGGTTGTAATACTGCTTTCTCTAATAAATATGGATCGGTGGTATCAAGTGAATATGCTCCTTGTTGTTTCTTAGTGCATTTCCCTGACAAGGTCGGGGTATAGAGAGTTGGATCTCAATCTAGTTTCACTTGGGGATGACCACTCTCGTTGACCCAAGAAACTTCCCATGGTGGAAGAAAAGAGAGGTGATAGAGGAAGAGATCCCTTCAATATGTTTCCTGAGGAATTGATCACATGACATAGGAATGATATGATAGACAAATTCTCCCAAATCCTTCGATGACTACTGACATCGATAGAGGGACCTTCCACAAGTAGTCACTTCAAAGGTGCAACGCCCTTCAAGGTACAAGTTGAATTTGATATCGCTTTATTTGAAGGTCAGATGTATGTTGATGTCATGGAAAAATGGTTAAGTCTGCTAGAGGGTTAATTTTCTGTCCACAATTTTTCCGATAAGGAAAAGATCACCTTTTTTCTCCTTAAGGTTGTTCCCTGTATCAAATATTGTTTGGAGACTCACTGTGAGAAACAAGATCCAAAGAAGTCCAAATTGTTTAGGTATGAACCCACCTAGTAATATTTTTTTGATTCCCTCAAGGATCGATACTACCCCATTGGAAACTATGATGACTAGTACACAAGATGGACAACTCTATGCCAAGAGAGGGACCAAACGATGTTGGACTACATTGGAAACTTTCATACCTTGCAAACAAAGATGGGTATTAGAGACTACGAATGACACCTAGTTCTGAAATATTGTAGTGGCCTGCATAGGTACATCTGAACATAGATGGAATTCTTGGACATCTACTAATCGGGAGCCACTTTTCGGTATGATGTCAAAATCGAGAAAAATTTAAGCAAAATAATAAGTGAGAGTTTGGGTATGCAAATTTGTTGCAATAGAAGCATGGAAAGATTAACCCCATCTCACAGAACAAAGGATAGAAAAAGGATAACCAACCTTAAGATAACCAGTCCAAGCCATAAGTAAAGAAAGGTAATGGGAAGACAAAGAAGGACATTGGGAAATGGTGCGAGCACCACAAAAGTCCCTAGCACAACATTGATGAATGTTGCTCAAAGAAATCATTGATGTCCAAAATGAAAGCCTCAGAGTTAGACATTGGTTTTGACTCTGATTTAGAGATAGATAAGGGAAGGTGGACCATTGATGTGGAACCCAATGTCACAGTCTCTACCCCAAAGGTCTAGCCACATGATTAAGTTTTACTAGAGGGTTATTTGTTTTTCCACAATTTTTCCAATAAGAAAAAGATCACCTTTGTTCCCCTTAAGGTTGTCCCCCATGTAAATTATTGGTGGGAGACTTACTGTGAGAAACATGCTTCAGTGGAGTCCACATTGTTTGGGTCTAAACCCACTTGGGCATTGTTCGTTGATGCCCTTAAGGATAAATACTACTCCGTTGGAAAATATAACGACCAGTACACGAGATGGACAACTCTACATCAAGAGAGGGACCAAATGATTCCAGTCTACACTAACATCTTCCATACCTTGCATACAAAGCTGGGTATCAAGGACTTCGAGCGACAGCTGGTTCTGAAATACTATAGTGGCCTTCATAGGTACTTCCTAACAAAGATGGAATTATTGCACATCTCATCGCTGGGAGCCACTTATCAATATGTTGTCAAAACCAAGAAAAATTTTAAGCAAAATAATAGGTAGGAGTTTGGGTCTACAAATCTATCGCAACAAAATCATGGCAAGGGAAACCCCAACTTGCAGAACAAAGGATAGAGCAAGGATAACCAACCTTAGATAACCATTCCAAGCCATAAGCAAAGAAAGGTAATGGGAAAACAAAGAAGGATGTTTAGAAATGGTGTGAGATCCACAAAATCCCTTGGCACAACATTGATGAATGTCTCTCAAATAAATCATTGGTGGCCAAACTAAAAGCATGAGAGTCATACCTTGGTTTTGACTATGATTTAGAGATAGTGTTGTGACAAGCACTACAACCCTCCATTTTCTCTCTTTTATCTTGTGTAACCCTTTGGAAAATTGAGTCCCTCATCTTTTGAGCCTAAGATAAATTCTTGTGGGTCTCTCTCTCCAACTGATCCAGATTTGGATCCAGGAGCTTGATGGGGCTCAGAAAGGTCTAAAAATCAAAGTTCTCAAAATGGATTCAAAACAGACGTGTGTGTAGACCTCATTGATACGAACCCAACACAACTTGAATGGGCTCAAACAAATGTCGTATGCTCCTGATATCGCGATCTGGTCATTTTTCCAAACAAGCAAAAACAATGCTCACTGTATAGTTCGTACAGTGCCACGTGGCAGCTGACTGTACAGGCTGTACGGACGTACAACTGATGTGGAAGGAATAGTCAGTGTTGACATGGTATATTCCATACAACTGAAATGGCATGTTGACTGGGCATACAGAATGATGAAGTGGCAGGTACGGGTGGACCAACCAGGAAGTGACACGTGTCACCACTGCAAGGGTGACATGTGGAGCATCTATATGGTGACACGTGGCCTGTCTGTATGACAACATGTGGTAGGGTACAGTCATATGACAGGGCAGTGAGGTGGCAGACAAGTGGACCACTCAGCGGTTGACACGTGGTAGAGTTTTTGGCAAATGGCATGGTGCCATGTGGACCAAACATGGGCTGCCATGTGGCACCCATGGATTGGTTCGATAGTTTATGGAAAAATTGTTGGAGCGGACCGAAATCAAATCGTAGACCTCTCATACAGGAAAGTACTTGTCAGGGTCGGGTCTACCAAGCCGCCCACCAGTGGAGCTTGTTAAATATATGGGGCGAATTTTATAAATGCTTGCATTGTGGTAAAATGACGGAAAAAGGGTTGGGGCCTGGCCCCAACCCCCAATGAAATATACCATATGACTCCTCCATAATACCACACACAACGAATAAGCCACAGCTCCAACAATCCCATATGACCCAGGTTCCTGGTAATGGATTAGAACAATTTTTTTTGGCACAGATCCTTAGCACGGATTTGGGGCGCAGAATGTTAGAAACTACCCGCCATGGAATCGGGGGGCAGTGACCATAGTTTTGGGTGCACCATATGAGCATGGTCCTATTATGTAATGCCATGTGATGAGTGTTTTTGGGATGAGGGCCAACGTGCAACCCCTAGGGGACTAACGCTTGGCCATATGGCATCAATATGACCATGCAAAGGGGGGCGCGTGCCCAGTCCAGGGAGATTAGGCCATAATATATGAAAAAGTGGTTTTATCACTATAGTATAGTGATTTATTTGATTTATTTAGCTGATATTGGAGATTTTTGACCAATATTGGGGGATATTGGGCCCTTTTTGAGGCCAGATCCTGGGAGGAAGTTGGGAGATGGTTACCAACTTCAGGTCTATATAAACCATGCCTTCTTGTGGCCATGGGGGAGATTAGTGGTGGTTCAAAACATGTTTATGCTGCAATATTGTTGAGCCAAAGACATTTTCATGTAGGGAAGCTACTGAGGAGTGCACCTTTGTGGGCCATTTCTGGGAGCCTCGTTCATTCGATTTGGGTGCCGTCAGTTTTGATGGGTTCATGAGATCAGGTAAAACATGACCAAATCATTTTTGTAACACTTTGACACTATCATGATGTAATTTTAAAGCTTCGAACATAAATAAGCAAAGTCCACTAAGACAAGGCCCATAGACGTAAGCGAGATTGCCGAACTCCATTATCACATTTGTGTTATGGTTTGTTGTTGTTTATGCTTTATTTCAGATCTGCATATGTGTATATGGCTGTCATACTTCTTCTATAACTTCTTCCTCTTTCATTAAGCTTCCTAATTGGTTAATCAAAACATGCTTAATAACTCAACCATAGTTGTGTAAAAGATATTTTTGGATCAAGTGGTATCAGAGCTAGTTGACATTTTGAATTTGAGTTTTCCATGTTAACCAGGGAAGATCTCATCTCAAGGGAGAAAATGACATCTACAGGAGGAATTTCTCAAGATGAGAAGGAATTAAAAAATTCGGTGTTTTCCATGGCCGAGATGGTGAAAGTGTTGTATGAAGACTACTTGGAATGAAAGATCTCAGTTCAATTGAAATATTCAAAGAACAACAAAGGCAAAGAAGGATTGAAGGAAGTTACTTCTACATATGTTTCAGAAAACAAATCTGAGGTATGTAGTGAAGGTCATTCGTCAAATTCTCCTTATTCCCCGTCAAGATGATTTTGGTGCATTTGAAAAACATACAAAAGGTATAGGTTTGAGATTGCTAACCAAGATGGGTTATGAAGGAAAGGGTCTTGGAATTGAGGGCCAAGGTATCGTTAATCCCATTGAGGTTTTGGAAAGGCCTCAATATTTGGGATTGGGATATGGAAAAGTGGAGCTTGGAGCATCCTCCAAGATGGGTTTCAAAACTTTGGGAGCAAGTAATGCATCAAATGGCCAACTTAAGACATTGTAGGAACACTTCACGAAAGGTAATGGTGTATCACTCCTTGATTGTGGTAGTGAATGCAAGTCATCTCCAAAGCAAAGTGAATATCAACATGGAAGGTATAATGTTCATGTCTTTACCAATTCTCCTTTTGATTATAATAAGCATAATCATGTAATCTGAAACTGGTGGAATAATTATCCATGTACTTAATGTCATTCACCCAAGCATTGTCTTGCCAAGTGTTGGAAGAGACAAACTTTGTACAGGAAACCTATGTTGACTAGGAAGGAAAAATGACATAAAGACTCAACTCCACAACAAAAGAAAGAGAAGGGTAAGCAAGTCTGGATGCCAAAAACTTAGTGCACTTATTGCAGCAGGAGTGGACATCAAAATGCTAGTTGTTGGAAGCTTAATCTAGAGCTTCGTCCAAGGAAGGACAAAAGGATTGCACATGTACTCACAAAGGAAGAAGGATTACCAACGAAGCAAGAGGAATACAATGAAGCAAATAAACCAACCACTTGGTTTTTCCATAAGTGGATGTCTCAACTTCATTGTATTTTGCTTCCATTAATGTAATCACACATGTTAAAATGATGACCTATTATAACATCATCTTTGTACAACATCGCATTTTGTTTTTGTCCTTATGAGTATTTAATCAGTCAAAGTCCATTTTTGTAACCTTTTGGGGACCAAAAGGTCCTTTAGTGGGGAGGTGTGATCCAGATTTGGATCCAAGAGCTTGATGGCGCTTAGAAAGGTCTAAAAATCAAAGTTCTCAGAATGGCTTCAAAATGGACGGGTGCGTATACCTCATCGATATGAACCTAATGCAACTTGAATGGGCTCAAACAGACATCGTATGATCTTGATATTGTGATCTATTCGTTTTGCTAAACATGAAAAAAAAATGTTGATTGTACAGTCCGTACAATGTCACTTGGCCACTGACTGTATTGGCCGTACGACCGTACAAATGGCGTGGTAGGAAAAGTCAGCACTAATGTGGTAGATTCTATATAGCTGAAGTGGCATGCTGACTAGGCATACTGACTGATGATGTGGCAGGTATAGGTGGACCAATCAGGAAGTGACACATGTCACCACTACAAGGGTGACACATGGCACATCCATACGATGACACGTGGCCTTTCCAAATAGTGACACATGGCAGGGTACGGTCAGATGATTGGGCAGTGAGGAGGTAGACAAGTGTACCACTCAGTGGTTGACACGTGGCAAAGTTTCTAGAAAATGGTGTGGTGCCATGTGGCCCAGACATGGGCTTCCACATGGCACCCATGGATTGGTTCGATAGTTTATGGAAATTTTTTTGGAGTAGACTGGAATTGAACCGAAGACCTCTTGTATGGGAAAGTACTTGGTAGGGTTGGGTCTACCAACCCACCCACCGGTGGAGCTTGTTAAATATATGGGGAAAATTTTATAAATGATTGGATTGTGGTAAAATGAAGGAAAAAGGGTTGTGGCCTAGCCCCAACCCCCAACAAAATATACCATATGAATCCTCCATAAAACCACACATAGCGGATAAGCCACGGTTCCAACAATCCGATATGACCTGGGTTGCGGGTAATGGATTGGCACAACTATTTTTGGCGCAGATCCTTAGCACAGATTTGGGGCGCGAAATGTTAGAAACTTCCCACCATGGAATTGGGGGGCTGTGACCACAGGTTTGGGCACACCATATGAGTGTGGTCCTATTATGTAATGCCATGTGACCAATGTTTTCAGGATGAGGGCCAGGGCGCAGCCCCTAGGGGGTTGGTGCTTGGACATATGGCATCAATATAACCATGCAGAGGGGGACGCGCACCCAGTCTAGGGGGATTATCCCATAATATATGAAAAAAGTGGTTTTATCACTATAGTATAGTGATTTATTTGATTTATTTAGCTGATATTGGATTATTTTTGGCCAATATTGGGGGATATTGGGCCCTTTTTGAGGCCATATCTTGGGAGGAAGTTGGGATATGGTTACCAACTTCAGATATATATAAACTAGGCCTTCTTGTGGCCATGGGGGAGATCAGTGGTGGTTCAGAATAGGTTTATGCTGCTAGATTGTTGAGCCAAATCCATTGTCATGCAGGGAAGCTATTGTGTAGCGCACCTTTGCGGGCCATTTTTGGGAGCCTCGTTCATCCGATTTGGGTGTCATCAGTTTTGATGGGTTCATGAGATATGGTAGAACAAGACTAGCTCATTGTTGTAAACTTTTGGCACTATCATGATGTACTTGTAAAGATTCAAACATAAATAAGAAAAGCCCATTGAGACAGGGCCCGGAGACGTAGGCGAGATTGCCGAACTCCGTTATCACATTTGTTTTATGGTTTGCTGTTGTTTATGCTTTATTTCAGATCTGCATATGTGTATATGGATGTCATACTTCTTCTATAACTTCTTCCTCTTTTATTAAGGTTCCTAATTGGTTAATCAAAACATGCTTAATAACTCAACCATAGTCGTGTAAAAGATCTTTTCGGATCACCAACTTAAGATCCTTAGAGGAATCATGTTTCCCTTAGAAAATCACGTTTGAATGAAAGCATTTGAAGACTTGGTTTTTTAAAAGAAAAAAAGTTGTAATCGACCAAGTTAATAAGAACTCCTTTGATAAGAATGAGAGGAGTTACTTCAAACTCCTCTGATTCATATCAGATGATTTCTTTACTTCATCGTCGATATGTAATGTTATTACACAAGTTAGAGGAAACTCCTCCGATACGATTCGAAGGAGTTATCTTTAACTCCTCCGATATGAGTCAGAGAAGTTAGTTTTAACTCCTTCGATTTGTATCAAAGGATTTTTTCCCATCACTTCTGATATTATCAAAGAACTTGTCTTCAATCTCTTTAACCTCAACCACTCAACTTGCCCGCATTTAATGCCTAAAAGGCAAACAATCTATATAAATATAACATGGCCAAGGTTATTGATATCTTTTCGAATAAGAACAAGTGATAAAATCTTCTAATACATTGAGCTCCCCAAGCCATTCTGTTCAAGCTTGCAACTTATCCGTGACCTCCACATGGTGCCAGGATCTAGGTAAGAGAATATTTTCTTTTCTTATTTTAGGGTTAAGGTTAGGTTTCCTTTTAATTTCTTACTTTTCGTTTCATTTTTTTTCTTCATTTTGTCAATCGGTCATTTTTTCCTCACTACCATACCCTTGGTTAGCTATACAATCAACATATGTCAATGCATTGTGCACCCTCTTACCATTGCCATAATTTTTTCTTTCTCCTGGAAACACTTTCTCGTCGGCCCTAATAACAATCACGAAGACACCATTTCTCTGACCTTAGAATGAATCCCTAAGTCTCTCATACTCTTGCTGATCAATGCAGTTCTAGATTGGAAGAGGTCTTGGTAACCCTTCCGATGCGATCAGAATAATTCCAAACAAATCTTCTAGGTTAACGCTCCTTTTCAACAAAATCATAATAAAATTATTACCCTCACTCTCGAAACCCTTGTTATTGCTATTGGAAAAATTGTTACTAACTCCTCCGAACACATCGGAGGAGTTATTACTAACTCCTCCAATTTGTTCGGAGGAGTTGCACATAACTTCTCTGCATTACTTGGACCACTTGGATATAACTCTTCCAACCATATCGAAAGAGTTATTACTAACTCCTTCGATATGATTAGAAGAGTTTAGATTAACATCGTTGATCTTTATGTGCATTCAAGACTTTTGGTAAACTCTTCCGACAACTTATCAAAATAGTTGGTATTAACTCCTCTGACCTCATTGGAGGAGTTCTTACTAACTCCTCCGATGCAATTACATGAGTTGTTCTTAACATCTCTGATTGTAACTTTTTCATCCCCACTTGTATCAGAGCACATGGCACAAACTCCTCCGATTTTCGTCAGAGGAGTTAATTTATATACCTACGATATTTCTTTTCAAAGTTAATTTTTCACCCGTTTTCCCCAAGTTTTTACTAGGTCACTTAAGTATGCCTACCGGTATCATGATATCCTTAGAGGACAACTCTCTATCTCATAATAGTCTCAATAACTCTGTTATTTCTGATCATTTAATTGCATTTAATGGTACGTTATATCATATTATGTGCCTTAAATTTATCTTTTGGGTAGGTTCTAACATGTCTCCACAAAGAAAACAACATGAAAAGGCAAGGGAAGCATCCAGGAAAGAGGTAGAACAAGAAGAAGTTTGGCACCTCTCTCCGATTTCCATCTCATTACACTCTAGATCTGCATAGGGAGAAGAAGAGGTACCAATAGAAAAAAAGAGGAGGGATAGTAAAAAAGTTTTAATGAAGAAAAATGGTGCAAAGAAATGAATGATTGAATATGACAAAGCTAGAGGTAAAGATGAAGCAGAAGAAAAAGCCGCAACAAAACAATAAATGAAGGAACGAGCAACAACAGAGTAATTAGAGAAAGAAATAAAATAAGTAGCTGACAAAGCTGATGAAGAATAAAGACAAAACAAAAATGCAGAAGACAGAAGGGACAAGCAATAGTTAGGACATGGGATTTGGTATCCATTTTAGTTGAGTGAAGTGTTGGATCTAAGAAGTTTCACATATGACAATAATACCGGTAGGATCATGCAGGAATAGGTAAAGAAAGCGTTGGTAACTAAAGGAGCTCATATCTTAGTAGTTACCTATGTCCTAGTCATAGAAGATGTCATAGGAGACCCCGTTGCCACAACTAAGGTTGGATCCACATTCATGAATGCCAACATAGACAAAATATAAAGGTTATTGTTACACACCAAAATGTCAAACTTGAATTTCACACCATAAGTATCGCAAGTGTTGCAAAGTGACGTCTGCACCTTGTTAAGTGCCGCATGCACTGTTGCAAGTGTCATATGCACCTTTGAATTTGATTTTCTGAGTGTCAAAACCCCTTGACACCATGAAAGACATTTTCCATGACCCTAAGTCATATTGGAGGAATAAATTCATCATTTCAAGGTGAAAACATACCTTTTTCTTGGAAAAATCAACCATTTTTGGGAATTTTATGAAGGGTGGCGCCCCCCTTCCCATGTATAGGGAGCACCGGTTCTCCCCTTGCCATGTTAATGGAGCACCACTTTTGGAAACTAGCGCTATGTATCTAACTAAGGGGGAGCGCCACTTTTGGTTAGAGGGAATCATGGGATCCTCCTCCTTTTCCTAAGGGCCGACTCTCTTGGTATGAGGTTTGTTGTGCTCGAATCCTATGCTATGACTTCATATTAGGATCCAAATCCCAACTTAAGGATCCATATCCTGAACCATTTCCTTCAATTTGTCATGGTGGTTGTGCCTCTCAAGCCTATATATTTAAGGTATTTCCAAGGTGAAGGGGAGGAAGATTTGAGGTATCAAACCTTTGATCTTGGGGAAACAATTCAACATTTTGATTTCAAGATTCGTGCAAGGGCTTGGACGTGGAGAGATTGGAGAGGTTTTTGCTGCATCAATCATGGTCTATAAGTATCTCTTTTTGGCTTTCCAATTAATATATACTTGGCCTATTTCCTTCAAGTTTATGTCTTGTTACATTTGCTTGTCTATTGTTGCTCTAATATTTGTAGATAGGCTTGTCTTATATAATCCTGTAGAGTAGGAGATAGTTGTTTTCCTTTGTTGTCCATTGAAAATCTCAATTTTTGCCTGGGAGCTTGGAGATCAAGCCCAAGGATTGGAAGCAGCGAGGAAAAACGTCGAAACATGTTCATCATATCCTTTATCTCTTTCTTATTTTGATTGTTGTAGATGAGTTTAAAGGGATGTTAGTTTCCACTTGTACTCTTTCGGTCTTCGTATAGGGGTCTAGCAATCCAAGGGAAGTTTCACCTGTCCATAGGGGGAATATTTCGTGAGTAAATTGGACTAGGAAAAGTGAGTAAATTGTCCAAGACCACTAAACAGACTGTAGAGCACTAAAGAGTATGCAAATCCAACTTTTTTATGAGAATGGATGAGAACCCCCTCTCACACAGGGACTAAACAAAAGGTTGTGTGTGGAAGAGTAGGGAAGATTAGCCCTCCAAAACTTGACCAATCATAGCAGAAAGAGCATATATTGGGTGTTAGCACTAGAAGTCACACTTAAACCATTGTAATTGCAAGCCCAATACCCATCAGAATATTGAAGATAAGTGTTTATGATAAGGTGGAAAATGGATGAAAAACTCAGAAAGGAATGTCAATCACAACTTACTCCATACAATATACACCAACAAATAAGGCTCTGAATAACTTTTGGATCAGGATTTAAGAATAAGGTGAGTAGGTGGAAGACTTGATAAGAAAAATGTAATATGCCTATCATCTACATCAGGTAGTATTGACACACATATGAAGAAAAACTCTCTGAAATAAGAAATTCCCTATTGGACAAT
>JASDQU010712343.1:14371-27729 GCA_032191745.1 Picea mariana | reverse complement strand
TTTGTGGAATGAACTCCAAAATTATGAGATATGTTGGGACTTGTACCAATGATTCAGGGGCATTCTCAATATATATTGGGGAAAAATTATACCAAGTATGGTGAAGATTTGATTGCATTGTTTGACCATCAATGATCTGGAACCATAATTCAATCAAATCAATTCTTGGTTGAGGATTTTTCGACATAAGAATGCATTCATCCTTTTCTTTATTTACAACCACTTCCATGGTTCTTGATTCATCAAAAATCTCTTGAAAATATTCTTCTTTCTTGTAAAGGTGATCTTGTTTAGCGTTCTTTTCATGATTTGTTTCTTCCATCAATTCTTCTTGATGCAAGTTCTCTTGTGATGTTTCATCATTTATCACAAGGATGAAATCTTCTTGTGTATTTGGTGGAGGCTCCTCAATTTCATTCTCAAAATTTCTTCTTGAAACATCTTTATATGGAGTATATAGGAGGTTGAAATTTTCTTCTTGTAATTTGGAATTTTCATCTTCATATTCAGCAACATGACTTGACTTAAAAATCCCATCCACTCTTTGATTAGATTCTTCTTCAAAATTGGTCATTTCGTTATCTTGCTTCCATATGGGAGAGGATGGGTGGGCAACAACATTTAAAACATCAGCAAAAACATATGAATGCACTTTTGGGATGAACTTTTCTGCAAATAAATCTTCTAACACATCCCAACTAGTAATAGAGTTAAGCATTAATGAACTATACCATTCAAGAGCATCCTCTTATATATTTTGTAGGAATAATTTGCATGTAACATTGTCTTCGGTGAGGTTGAAATCATAACATGTACCTTTAAAATTAATCAAGTGTTGCTCTGCATCTTCTGAAGCATCCCCAAAGAATGTAGAAAAAATTTCAATAGGAATATTGGGCATTTGAAAGTCTATTTCCGGTAGATTTAAAGGGGTATTACGAAATCGCCTCCTTCTTTGAGTATTTATCTATTTTGCTGAGCCTTGCAAATCTTTGGTGCTTCTCGTTTCTTTTTTATATTACAAAAAAGGTGAGCCGTGCTTACAATAAGCAACAATTTTCTTGAATCTTCTTCTTGAAAATTTGAGCCATGGAGATTTATGGCTCCTCAAATATCTTGAAAATAAATCATTCCCCAGTATGGTCTCCAAAAATGTTGACGCTTGAATCTACCAGGACCAAAACGACAACCTCGTGAGGACATTAGTCCCCCTTCATTTTTAGAGAGGTGGTTCTCCTCTTTGGCTAAAAGATATATATTTGAATATTTTGGAGTGGGGAGAGTGTTAAACAGCAAACCCCAAATCCGTATTGCTTGGATTTATATGAGAATGGTTCTTCAATAACCCAATATGATCTTTATATGCAGCAAAAGTCTTTTAATCAGAAAATATTGAAGGAGGGATTCAATATCATAATTAAATTGTGATCAGCATAACATGCAATCTTCTTAATAATATATAAATATATCCATATCTTCTTCATAGGAGAGAATGATTTGATCATCTCAAAGAATTTTAACAGAGTACTACAATCAAGATCAAAACAGAATTTGATAGGTCAATCTCAAATACTTTATATTCTGGAAACAGGGTTCCAAAGCACAGTCCAGATCAACCCTGAAGCAATTCTTTGTGAAGTTATATTCATGAAATATATTATTCATTACAAGAGATTTGACAGCCATATATGTGGTTACAAATACTCCATGATCATATAAGAAAATATCTTAGAAGAATATAAGAAGAACACTCAACAACTCAGCCTTGTGCCCAACTTTGAGATTCGAGCATAAAACTATGAGAAGTGGTGTAGAAGAATATATAAAAAAAAATGGAGAAGATGGAGATTCATTTCGTTTGATTAGAATCTTGATTGTGTATCCATGGTTGTACCTTCTTCTTCCTCTGATCTTCTACCCTATCCTTCTAACAATACTGAATATCGTTGGTGTTTGATGAAGCCTCTCTTCCCTTTTTAAGAAGAGATTTTCTAACTACTTGAGTAGTTAGGGTTTCTCCCTTTTAGAAATTACGGTACAAGTTTATTCTTGAAACATTCCCTTTTATCAATGTCTCATTAATTCCTCATTAACAAATTCACATCATTAATACAAGTATATTGAAAGTGGGTCCCTCTCCCCTTTTAATTAAACTTTTATTTTTTTTAAATTTGATTAATTTTCCATCAAAAGAGGACGATTGTAATTTAATTTTTCTAGAAATGAAAACCAAATTTTTATATATGGAAACAAATTATGATGTTCTCTTTATCGTCGCAGCTTTCCAACGATATAAAATTTTCCCAAATCCGTCGCCCAGATCTCAATATATGAGCTCGTGAAGTTGAGTTGTCATGCATGCCCTTAAAAAATGCAGCTGGCTGATATTTTAATTTTTGAGAAAAATGTATCAACTTTCAACATTTGAAACCTATACCAATATCTTCTACATCATAATACATTTCCAATGGTATAAATTTTGGGCGATTCCAACACCCAGACCTCAAGTTAAAAGTTTATCCCACATGCATTGGGATATTATATTCATAAAATTCGACTTTTTGGTTTAAAAGTCTATCCCACATGCATTGGGATATTATATTCTTCATGATATATAATACTAAATGTTTGATAACTTAGCAAGAAACACGAGAAGAGAAGAAATTATGGAGCTTGGAGGATTTGGCCCTTGTAAAATTGTCGAATAAAATAATATTTTTTTGGAATCTTGTCATCGTTCACCTCATGTCCAGTCATTGATGAATCATCCATTTATATACTTCCATGTGTCTCTAATAATAATATTCCATGTGTCTCCCTCCAAGAGTTGTCATGTGTCACAATTCCATGCTTCCATGTGGAATGTTCTTATTGGTTCATGGTTTAAATGGGCAAAAATTTTGAATAATGGTTAAGTATGGGGGGGGCAGGTGGAAGGGAAAGTGAAGGGAAAATTATAGGTAGGGGAAGTTAAGGGGGTAGTTTGTAGGTTGCGTGGACAGGTTGGTGGGTTGGGGAGTGAGGGAGTCTGGGAGTCCACGATACAAAAGTAGACCAAGTGTTGAAGAACGGTCGGTCGAGCTCACATGCAAGAGGAATGAAATACTTTGGAGCTCAGCACCCGCGACAAGGTTGATGGTAGAGATGTAGATCATGGAATTTGGGGTGCAAAGTGAAGGTCATAGAAAATGGTGGATGAGAGCTCGAACCTACGAACACTAAAATATGAATAAGTATGGAAATAGATATGTTGATTGAAAATTCTAAGTATGGTAGAATTGTAATATAGGAGAGGAGAGGAGAACATGATATTTAGAAAGGTTCCTAAAAATCGGACCTCTGGACAAGACCTTGAGTAACTTAGGCATACATAAACAAATTTATGATCTGAAAAATGTGTGGCAAACCTGAGACTAAGGGTTGCAGAATGAACTTATAAAAGTTCAAAAAATGTCTTCTTTTGATATCAAGGCTTTTATGAATCCAAGCACATGAAAATATAGATGACAAAATTTTGGTCAACATGTATAAACTATCCTTATGCCATATGTTCAAGATATGGACATTACACTCACAATTGTGTTGACCTCGCACACTTTTGGAGCACACTGGCCACCATCTTTCAAACATTTCTTCGAGCACCCTCTACCCAATCAGTATCACAACCTGCATCAATCATCGAGCAGGGTTTTTCCATTATTTACTATTCGTCCACCTCAATGAACTCACAGAATAGTTACCAATGCACACTTTGCAACCAATTGGATCACCTCACTTACGTTTACCCACTCATTGTTGAGTATGACACCCATTGCATGGTCGATATTAACAAGCTTCATGAATCTCTTCTTGTAATAAGATCCCCCAACATTGTAGCCACTCCCTAGGGATCCCCGGATTCCTCTCGATAATATCAGTAAACAACATGTTCCTTTATTTCCTCTATGATACACCAGAAACAGGAAACCTCACCTTCTACCCCACCCAATTCCCCGTCGAGTCCTTGATAAAAAATCATTTCCCCTCTTGGAGAGCATGACAGACATAACTATGTTCAAATTTGTTATATTTACACAGTTGTTAGCCCTCTTCTTGTAATAAGAGCCCACAACATTGTATCCACTCTCCAGGTCTCCCCTAACTACTCTCCATAAGAGTAGTAACCAACATCTTCCCTTGTTTCCTCTATAAGACACCAACAACATGAGAACTCACCTCCTACCCCACCCAATTCCTCGTCGAGTCCTCGGTAAGAAATCATTCTCCCTATTGGAGAGCATGACACATATAACTATGTGCACATTTGTTATATTTCCACAGTTGCTAGACCCATACTTCTAGTCCAACCCTCTGTTCCAGTTAGTATTGATATCTGCCACCCATTCCCAAGCAAGACTACAATCGCCAAATGGCCAAAATCTCACTCTTTATGTTCTCTATCGATGTCCATAAGTACTTCGAGACCTAGCAAATTGTCACACACATGTGATATTTATGGCACCAAGATGCTAACCAAATCACTTCATGCCTCTCAGAAGTCACTCACTTCCACTTCTCATGTCTTCCATTTAGATGAGAACATTTTAGAGGCAATGACAGAACCCAGCTACCCCTGGGATGTGATACAACATCGTTATTTTTTTCCTCCCTCGAGAGGAATTCCAGTGCAACGCATCTTCTGACATATTTCCAATTGAAACAAAAGACTTCATTCCTCCCGAACACATTTATTGGTTCAAAACCTTGATCCCAACAACATGGCCAACATTTCCCCTACCATCAAAGTGGACATCTTGGTCAAACCTGACATCATTAAAAACATCATCCTCGGAGTAGCATGTTCCTCAGAAGAGCTCATTTCCCACAAGACTCTCTTTCAAGAATTTATGAATGTCTTTGCTTGGTCATATGTAGGAATGCCAGGTGTTATCCCCTAGCTTAGGGATAACTAAGGAGATTATGTCTCGAGGCCCACAAGTCCTAGACATGGAGTACCAAGAGCGAGAGCAACTTGAGCATGGCCCTAGAGGGCCCATCCTTTCATTCTCCAGTGCCTCCACTTTGTCAGCAGCAGCAGCATCCATCACCTCAGCATGTTCATGTAGCAAAGATGGATCTTTCTCTATGAGGTAATGAGTCTGGGTATCATGGTATGTGTCACTCTAATCCTCAAATCCTTTGAATATGTGCATTTAATTATTTTTGCTTCTAACGGGTGCTTGGATCTTATGATTTTCCACTTGACCATACCTAGGGGGAATGATAGGATGCCCTATTAATCTGGTTCCCATAGGGTTTGAGTTGCCACTTGGGGGATTCATGAAAGGCCATTGTTCGCTCCCACCATAATTACCACTTTTCATATGTTTCTCGCTCATCCATCCCATTACATTGGTCTGGGCAGGTTGGCCAAATATCTAAGAGTTTTACCTTGCCTTATGGGAAGAAGGGGCTAAAGGCCCAGAGGGTAAAATTAGCTGGCAAAAGATAAAAGCCAAAAGAATGAAACCTTGAGATGCTTCGCCCAAGGATCCCTGAGAAATCAATAAAAGCTTCTCGGCAAGAAATAAAGGGACCCATAAAAAAATAATAAAACAAGACCTAGTTAGAATATAGGGGGTCTCATCACGATCCATCCTATTAGGTCCATGGGCATGTAGCGGTATGACACTTCCAATAGCTGGTCACCACGCCAGGGTAGTGGCTCTTGGTGGCATAGCCAAGATAAAGGGGGTCTCATCACGACCCAACCTTCTCATTTCCGTGAAATGCTTGTGGGTAAAATTGCCACCACTGGTCACCACACCAGGGTAGTGTCCCCTAACTAGCCTCTTGAAAGAAAAAACAATAAGAATAAAAGATAAAATCCATGAATGGGCTTGGAAACATTTGGATCCATGACAAGGTGCAACTCACGCTCTTCAAAGGCACCAACAGGTAAGACATACATTCCCCTATCATCACTGCACCCATTGCCCAAACATCCCTTACCACCTCATCCACTTACATGGCCTGGACTTGTCTTCACCTGGAAACATCCTGCATCCAATGAGCACTAGCCCAATAGGACATCCTAGCGTCCCCTCCAAACCTGGATTGTAGAATAGCATAACATCTTTGAGCACTTGTCTAGGAAAAGGGGTTTCGATCACATGTTTAAATAACTTGATTATTAGATGTGATTGACATTTCTATGATCCATGTCATCCATTACCACCTCATCCACTCACATGGCCTAGGTTTGACTTTTCCTGGAAACACCCCACATCCAATGAGAATTAGCCCAATAGGACATCCTAGTGTTCTTCCAAACTTGGCTTGTAGATTAGTATAATGTCTTTGAGCATTTGTCTGGGTAAAGGGGTTTTATGCACATGTTTAATAAATATTATGATTATATGTGATTGGCATTGCTATGATCCCTGTGACTTATGAGACCATAGAGGGCGTATATGTTGATGTTGCAGGGCCATACCCGATGGACAGGTACATATGGGGAGATGATTAGTTCAGACCTCCATGGGGATAAAATCCCACCAGATGGATGTTGAGACCCCGGTAAGGGGAAGAGATAGATCAAAGGATTGCATCAGAGAGAGAGGAGGACATTTCACCAGGGGCAGCCTGGCAAGCCTAGACCCAGGAGGGTTGTGCTATTTCCATCATGATGTAGGCCTTGGAAGGCCCATGACGTCACTCGGGTCATACATGATGTCATCCAGTGTTTTGGGATGTTTTGGAGGCAGTTGTGTGCCAAGTGGCATGTGTGGCAGGCTCCTGAGGCCCAAGAAGGCCTAACGTTTTTTTCTAAGAGGCCAACATTGCCCAAAAAGGACCTAACGTCACCCTAAAAGGGCATGACGTCACCTTAGTAGCTTGATTTAGGGTTTTATTATGACATTTAATGTAAACACTGGTTATTATTTGTAACTATCCAAGTCGACCTTTTTGACCTAATTTTGGTCTTTGGTATTGTATAAATAAGGGGAAATTGCCTCTTATTTTTCATCATCTTTCACTCACACAAGTGAGGTCTGAAATTTGCGCCCTACTTAGGTTTTATTGGCTAAAAAATTAGGCACACTTCTTGGAGGAGGCTTAATTGGGTGTTTCTTGGCATTTTTCTTGGTGGAAAATCTTCAACTAGGCTTATTGCTAGATTATTCTTGGTGGATGTAAGTGAATTTCTACAATCCTTCTTTGCTTTGAATGGTTATGGTGTATTTACTTTTCATTTATTCCAAGATTATGAAATTGCTAGTTTAAAACCCTAGGAGAACAAGCACATGTTAGTGTCATTGACTTAACAATTTTTCACCTACTATATTATGCTAGAAACCATACCTTTGAAGCATTGAGCTAAGGCCTTGCCATTGCAACACCTTAGTATCCATTGCTTCATCTTAGACGATTTTACTTCATCATTGAGTTAAAGCGGGAGGAAATCTACTAATTCCTAGGGTTACCTACACCTTAGTAGCTAGTTTCCCCTAGGGTTTGATAATTGGAGCCTTGAGTTACCAACACTCCAACCTAGGATTCTCTCTTGTCTTTGACTCTCCATTATCATTTGTTTCCTTCAATTTTTTTTGCTGCAATTGAATCCATTTTCCCTAAGAAAGCACTAGTCTAAGACCTCCATTGAGTTCTTGATCAAGCAAACATTCAAAACCTATTCTTCAAACAACCTACTAACACTTCCTAACCCTAGAATATCTTGATCTACTAACCTACTTGTTGTTGTTATTAAAGTAAGTTACATCCATTTAATGTGGCGTGAAAAGCTCATAAAGTAATTGTAAAGGTTGAATTATAGCTTGTCTATTGTGCTTCTATCAAATGCTAGTGATATGACTTCAATGGTTAGTGGTTTTTAGTCATTTTGAAGCTTGTCTTAAGACATTTTATGTGAAATATTGCTCTATAAACATTGATGTTATAACATTTCTCTTTACTTCATTACATTCAGCAAATTGTTTTTCTCAAGAAAGTTTATGGTTTTATGAAGTACTAACCAGCAAGTGTACTTGCAAATATATAGTTTTATTGTTGCTTTGTTCCGGGAAGGTACACTTTGACATGTCATCTTTTATTGGTTATAAAATCAAACTTTTTGATTGGTGGTGACTTGTGAGAGCAGATCTTCATATAGCCACTTTGACTTTGCCTTCTCAAAACCCCAGGACACCGGGGACATCTCCCCTGGTCCTACCACCCTGAATAGAAAGAGACATCTTATTGAGGTGACAGTGATAGGATAGTCTCCTATTACGCCAATTTGATTTCCTTTACCTTCTCTTCTATCAAAGTACAAGTTGTGTGATAACACCAGGTATCAATCCCACCATCGTAAAACACTGTATCGACACATGGCCTGATGTTGCACCTATGTGATTGAAATAATGACCTCTTCACCCTTCCAAAGTGATGGCCATCAAAGTTGATATTGACAAGCTTCATAAATATTGTTTTGTCTACCCAAATGTGTATACTTCCTAGGTATCCAACCTCGTTCATGTGAACAAAAACCAGGGAATAATTTCCATTTAACTGAATTTCAAGACTTCAATTAAACGATTGTCCCAAAGATGATTTTTTGACACCATTTATCGATAAAGTCATTGATGTCTATGCAGTACATGAGGTCCTTTCCTTCATGGATGGATTCTTTGTCTACAACTAGATCCAAATACCCCATGTCGATCAATACAAAACCACTTTCACCACACCGTGGGGCACCTTTGCATACAACGTCATGACTTTCGGTCTCAGAAACGTTGGAGACACCTTCCAATGGGCTATGACCTATGTCTCTCATAATCTTTCCCACCTCATATTATCTTACTTAGACAACCTTGCAACCAAATCCAAGAAGCAACCCCATATCTAGAAGATCTTTGCATCATCTTTCAAAGATGTTGAAAGTACAAGATTCGCTTGAACCCCCTAAAGTGCATCTTTTGCATCACTACTAGAAATTTATTAGGTTTTATCAATTCCCATCAAGGAATCATGGTGGACCCCCTAAAAGTCCATGCTATCTGTTAGATCCCTCCTTCGAAGAATTTGCGCCAATTGAAAATTCTGCAAGGCAAGGCCAACTTCTAGTGATGCTTCATCCCTAGTTACGCCACTTGTGCACATGGCTTCTTACATATTTTATGCTAGGATATTCCCTTCAAATGGGATGATTAGGCTCAGCAAGGATTTGATACATTAAAATCCACTCTCCTCAAAGCTCCATTAATCAATCCTCCCAACCTCAATAAGGATTATATCCTTTATCTCTCTATTTCAAAAGTCTTTATCGCGGGAGTGCTAGTCCAACAAGAGGATGATGAGAGAGAGTGTGTCATTTATTATGTGAGAAAAAACTTGTTAAGACCTCCCATGAAGTACAATTATGAGGAGAAATCATCCCTTTCCTTGATCCACACAATCCAAAAGTTGTGTCATCGTATCTTGTTGTGAACCATTAAAATCATAGCAAACTCCAACACTATGCAATACTTACTCAACCATCAAAAAATCAATGGTAAATTAGCCTAGTGGATCATAATTCTCCAAGAATTTGATCTAGAGTTCGATACTCCTAAGAGTAAGAATGCACTCATCCTCACTGAGTTCATCACTAACTTTCTATCCAACATCAAGGACCTTCCAATGAATAACAACTTCATGGTTGAGAACCTATTTTGAATATCATCTGATGACTCATGGTACAGTGATATCCTCATCTAGCTTCACACACAAAAGTTCAACCTACATCTCTCTCATGGCAATCTTCAATGCATTTTTCAGCAATCCCCCTAGTATCTCCTCATAAGGGATGTTCTTTATCGATGGGGAGACAACCCTATCTTATAGCATTGTCTCACGCTCAAGGAAATTGAACAGATCATGAATTTTTTCCATAGCATTGTCTATGGAGGATACTTATCAGGAATGTCTACTACCGAAAAGGTGGTCTGCACCGATTATTTTTTACCTACGCTCTTCCATGACTGTATTCAAGCAAACAAACAATGCATAAAGGGTCAAATATCCACCCACAAAAGTCGAGCTCTACCAGCTCCCCTATACCCAGTCATCACTACCAGTTCCTTTTGTAACTAGGGTATCAACTTTATGACGTGCAATCCACCATCTAGCAATGGACACGAGCACTTCATTTTGGCCATTTATTACTTCACCAAGTGGGTCGAGGCCATGCTATAGATTTTAGCCTTGTACAATATTTACTACAAACAGATTTTCGGTAAAAGAAGAGAAAAGATACAATGCAAAATACAAACATTACACAAAGATTTTTCCCCTAGAAACCCAAACCGGGAAAACCAGCATATTCTATATTCATTCATAGTAATACATTGTTTACAATACAATATACACATAGGATCCCACGGCATCCAAAACCCTAACCCAATGACCTGGATTAGTCAACAACCCTAATTCCTTAACTGGAAATAGAAAACCATCAGCAAAAACTATGTGCCGAAAAAAACTGCCTAACAATGGACACAAAAATCGAGGCAACATAAAAATTGAGGCAAAATGCAACACATTTCCAAAGGAAAAAATGTGACATGTTTCCTGAGGCAAAAATGTGACACTACTACTCATGCAAAGAATATAACACATACCCAACATTCTCCCACTTGTTGTTTTCTTTGCATATAGGGGGTTACAGGGTTACATAGTCAACAATCCAGGGCAGCANCAGATTTTGTTAATGAATCTGCAACATTCTTCAAAGTGTCCACCTTCATCAACAACACTTTATTTTCTTCAACCATGTCTCTCACAAAGTGATATTGAATATCAATATGCTTTGTCTTTGAATGATAAGTCGGGTTCTTTGCCAAAAAAAATTGCACTCTGACTGTCACAATCTATCCTTACAGCTTGATTTACCAACCCAATACCTAAACACAATCTTTTTAACCATATTGCTTCCTTACTTGCATGAGTGGTTGCCATGTATTCAGCTTCTGTAGTTGAAAGTGCCACTACAGCCTGTATTTTGCTCATCCAACTTATTTCTCCTCCAAACAAGTTAAACACATACCCACTTGTAGATCTCCCACGATCCAGATCTCCAGCCAAGTCTACATCCACAAAGCCATGTATATCCAACACTATGTCCAATCTTGGTCTTCCTTGGTAGCACAATCCATAGCTAGAAATTCCACGCTGATACCTGAAAACCCTTTTTATTGTTGTCCAATGATCCTTCCCTGGTTTTGACATATACCTGCTCAAAACTCCCACTGCATGTGCAATATTCGGTCTAGTACAGACCATTGCATACATCAAACTGCCAACTGCACTCGCATATGGAACATGAGACATGTCCTCCTCCTCTCATGTGTATTGGGACACTCACCCGCAGATAAATTTACACCAACAGGAATAGGAACCTTGACCGGTTTACATTCCTGCATATTAAACCTCTGAAATATTGTCTTGACATATTTTCTTTGATTTAACTATAATTTCATCTTTTTCCGATCTCTTCTAATTTCCATTCCCAAAATGAATTTGAAGCACCGAGATCCTTCATGTCAAATTTAGAGGACAACTGAGTTTTCACATCCTGGATAATCTCCTTGTTGTTTCCTATCACCAACATGTCATCTACATACAAGACCAAATAAATCAAATGATCACCAATTAATTTAAAATACACATAGTGATCCCCTTTGCTTCTTGTGAAGCCAAGTCCCAATGTATAAGTATCAAATTTTTGATACCACATCCTTGGTGATTGTTTTAAACCATACAGGGACTTTTTTAGCTTGCATACTAGCTCCTTCTTTCCCTTCACAGCAAATCCTTTTGGATGCTTCATATAGATTTCTTCTTCCAGATCCCCATGTAGGAATGTTATCTTCATGTCCATTTGTACTACTTCAAAATTAAATGTAGCAGAAACAGATAACAGAAATCTTATAGAGGTTAACTTGGCAATAGGAGAAAAAATATCACCAAAATCAATTCCCTCAACCTGGGAATAACCACAGTATTGAAGGCGTTCAAATGATCTGCCACTGAGTCACCATCTCTCATCCTCGGGTTATACAACTTCTTTCTCAGGAATAGTTTATTTACTAGGGACTTAGATTGATACAACTTCCCCAACTTATTCCATAAATCCTTGGTTGTAGCTTCCTCTGACACATTTAGTAATACTGAATTTGAGAGACACAGTCGGATTGTGTTCTTCGCCTTCCAATCCAACTTTTTCCAGTCATTTGTTGAAGTTCATGTAGGTGCATTACCTGGATCTACCATGATCCACTGATCTCTGTCCACCAATAGATCTTCCATCTTGAGCTTCCACAGCTCAAAAAATTTCCCATTAAACTTCTCGATCTCCATTTTCGAATTGCTCGCCATTTCTTTTCACCTGAAAAATCAATACCACAGATCTCCCACTGTAACAAGGCTTATCACAGTTCTGAGCCAAACCCTTGACCACAAAGGTGTCCCCCTGAAGCCAACAAAGATCTGATACCAAATGTAGATTTTAACCTTGTACAATATTTACTGCAAACATATTTTCAGTAAAAGAACAAAAAAGATACAATGGCAAATACAAACATTACATAGAGATTTTTCCACTGGAAACCCAAACTGGGGAAACCAACATATTTTATATTCATTCATAGTAATACATTGTTTACAATACAATATACATATAGGAGCCAACGACATCCAAAACCCTAACCCAATGACCTGGATTAGTCAACAACCCTAATTCCTTAACCGGAAATAGAAAACCATCGACAAAAACCATGTGTCGAAAAAAACTGCCCAACAATGGACACAAAAATCGAGGAAACATGAAAAACGAGGCAAAAATGTGACATGTTTCCCTAGCCAAATAATATAACACATACCCAACACATGCCAAATTTCAACAATACAATGGACTTTGTTGCTCACTTTTTCTTTAACCATGTCACTGCTAATTTTGAGGTCCCCCGATAGCTAGTCTCGAACCATGGAAAACATTTCGAGAGTGACATATTTCAGGAATTGTCCACCCTAGGCTTCACCCATGAATTTTATTCACCATACTATCCACAATCAAGTGGCCAAGTTGAGGCCCTAAACAAAGTCCTCAAATCCATGCTGCAATGAATTGTTAATAAGCACCAAACTAATTCCATCATATGTTTTTCTCTACACTTCGGGCCTACCAGACCGTAGACAAAACTACTACAAGATTCACTCCCTTCCACCTTGTCCACGTAGTGGAAGGTGTCTTACCCATTGAGTTTGAGGTATGAACCCTCTAAACAGTAGTTGAACTACTGCTATATGCCACCCCTCTTGAATAATATTTTGTTTCT
>JASDQU010712342.1:3181-13469 GCA_032191745.1 Picea mariana | reverse complement strand
GAATTATTTTAATTTCATTTATAAAATAGTTTTGGTAAGTATCAATGGTGGAAGGAAGAAGTGCATAATCCACTTGTAGCAAGATTTGAATTAGATATGTCATTAATTTGAGAATCTATGACCACAAAAAAAAAATTATGGTATTTAGAAGTAGATTACATATGGTATCAGAGAAAAGGTTACAACATTTGGACATTGAACAAGGCCATATAATTTAATTAGCACATAACTGTGCTTATGAAAAACTAATAAAATTTAATTGTTGCAAACAGAAAACCCTTTTATGTTTTGTGTTAATCATGGCAGCACAGGATGACGCAAAAATCATACTTGATGGGAATCCTGAACAAGGGCTTCCTTAAAATCAGAGACAAAAGAGTGATGGAAGCTCACCTATCGAAGTTCTGGAAACAATGAGGAATCTCATTGTTGAGCTGCAGGTTTTCAAAGACGGTAATGAAAAATTAAAGAAAGCACAACAGAAGAAACAGGAAATAAATGAAGTCCTGTTGCACAGTATAGTGACAAAGAAAATCCCAAAGGATGATAACAATGAAGAAGAGGTCAAGAAAAGGGCCTCCAAGAACTCCGGGCCTGAAGTAGAAAAAGGAGACAGTTCGTCTGAAGGTACACCTCTAGTTGAGGATAAAACAAAAGAAGACTGAAAAAGAAAACAGGTAGACCACCTTGAAGGAGAATTTAAGAAAATTAAACTAGCTACCTTTGATGGAGAATCCAGAACTGGAGAGGAAGCAAAAGCATGGTTATTAGACATCAAAAAATATTTCCATATATACAACTATTCCAGCAATATGAAAGTCAGAATGGCTATTTACAATCTAAAAGGAAAAGACAACTTCTGGTGGCAAGATCTGAAATTGGCTAAGGGCCTAAAAGAGAAATAGATGGAATAGTTTGACTTCAAGAAATATTTAAAGAAACAATACCTATCTAAAAGCTACTATGAAAGGAAAATGAAAGAATTTTATGAGCTACGACTTGGTCAGATGACAATGGAAGATCTTATAAATAAATTTCTGGAACTACTAAGGTTCGTACCTTATATCTGGGATGACAAGGTAAAAATCCAACGATTTCTAAGATGTTTACCACAGTGCAACAAGGAAAGAATTGAGTTTGACAACCCCAAGTCCTTGAGGAAAATATTCAGGAAAGAATGAATGTGCTATGATCAGTACAAAAAGTGGGCATATTTTCCCAAATCTTGGAAGGATAAGAAACAAGACCAAATGAACCAGCGGAAGAGGGGATACCCACCAACTCCTTATCGGAACATAGAAAAAATCTTTCCTAGAAAAGACTTTCACTCAAATTATACAAGTACACACGGTAGTGGTGAACTGGTAAATCTAGGAACAAAAAAGTTTGGGGACAGTCCTCGTGAACCATTGAAGTTATGGGAATGTTGAGAACCTCATCTGAGGAGGAACTGTCCATGTTTAAATATAACAAACAAATCAATTTTTCATAATTTACAGGAAGCCTCGATGGTGGGTCATGTGGGCAGAAGCCTTCATCGGATAAATGCAGTCGTGGATGGATGACAAGCTAACCAACAGTCCTTTGTGGTGGAAATTGAATATAAAATTAATAACACCCAAATTTTTGTTTTAATTGATCCTGGAGCTACGTTAAGTTATATCACTCCTGGTGTAGTAGAGTCAAATAAACTTAAGAGGATGAAACACGCAAAATCATGTCTCGTACAATTAGCAACAGGAACTAAAAGGAAAGTGGTTGAATTTATTTCTGAGTTTGAGTTCATTTTAGATGGTCAAAACATAAAAACAAATCTGAACATCCTTCCACTAGGATCTTACGATGTGATTATCAGAATGGATTGGTTGGAAAAACACAAAGCAGTACTAGATTTTTATGCAAAGACACTTAAGTATAAAGACATTTATGACACTACTAGAACAATCCAAGGTATACCAAAACCATTACTAGTTAGGAAAGTCTGAGCAATTCAATTCAAGAAATGCGTGAGAAAGGGTTGTCATGTTTACGCCATCGAAATAATGAATCTCTTAGAAAAAGAAGATAATCCAAACTTGGAAGAATTTTTTGTCCTAAGTGAATTCAAAGATGTGTTTGTTGATGAAATACATGAATTACCCCCTAGAAGGGAAATAGACTTATCCATAGACCTGCTACCTGGTTCAGCCCCTATCTCTAAAACACCTTATCGAATGAGTTTACCCGAATTGACAGAATTAAAAATACAAATATAGGAGTTTGGACAAAGAGTATATCAGACTGAGTGTTTCACCATGGGGAGCACCAATCCTCTTTGTGAAAAAGAAAGACAGTACTCTAATACTATGTATCGATTATAGACAATTGAACAAAATGACTATTAAGAACAAGTACCCCTTACGTGGGATAAATGATCTGTTCGATCAAGTAGGTGGGGCCAATATCTTTTCAAAGTTGGATTTACGATCCAGCTATCATCAAGCTAGGATAAAATATGAGGACATAAGCAAAACAACATTTTGAACAAGATATGGACACTACGAATTTGTAGTCATACCTTTCAGAATTACTAATGCACTAGCCACGTTTATGTGTCTAATGAAGAGTATTTTCAGTTAGTACTTAGACAATTTATTATTGGTATTTATCCATGATATTATGGTCTATTCTAAAAAAAAAGAGGAACACAAAGAACACTTAAAAATAGTTCTGCAAACTTTGAGAAAGGACAAACTGTACGCTAAATTCAATAAGTGTGATTTCTATCAAAAGAAAATACAGTACCTAGAACTTGTAATTTCTGCAGAAGGCATTGCACTCGACCCTGAGAAAATAAGAGCCATCATGGAATGGTCGGTACCTAAGGTTGTAGCAGATATCCAGTCATTCATGGGAATCACCGGATATTACTGTAGATTTATAGAAGGGTTTTCCAAGATAGCCTACCCTATCACATCATTACAAAAGAAAGGGACCAAGTTTAACTGGTCACATAGATGTGAAGATAGTTTTAATAAGTTGAAGGAATTGTTAACAACCGCACCCATTTTAAAAGTAGCAGACCGAGACAAAGACATCACCATCTATGTTAATGTGAGTAAAGAAGGACTAGGTGGTGTCCTAACTCAAGACATACACGTTATTTGTTATGAATCCCATAAATTAAAGGAGCACGAGAAAAACTATGTCACTCATGAATTAGAATTGGCAACAGTAATTCATGCCTTAAAAATGTGGTGGCACTACATAATGGGCAGAAAGTTTATATTATTGACGAATAATAGTGGTGTGAAATATTTGTTTAGCCAGCTAGATCTTAATGCAAGGCAAGCAAGGTTAATAGCCTTTTTGAGAGAATTCAACTTTGAGGTAAGACATATCAAGGGTAAGGAAAATAAGGTAGTAGATGCTTTAAGAAGAAGAGTCCATGGGTTATTTGAGATAAATATCAGCAGGGTGAAAAGTGATCTGGAGCAAAGAATAAGGACGATAGGTATTAACGACGAAAATTACACTAAGATAATGGCAGAATTACAAAACAGTATTGCAAACTCAGATAAACCAGATCTGAGTATCGACAAAAATGGAATATTACGATTTAAAAACAGACTTTACATACCAGATTCAGCAGACTTAAAGATAACAGTCTTGGATGAAGTTCATAATAAGTTGTATTATGGCCATCTAGGTTACCGGAAAACGATAAAAACACTTAGAAAACTATTTTACCGACCTAATATGAAGGGTGAAACAACAAAATACTTTTCTAGGTGCCAATATTGTCAGCAGGTTAAGGCCGAAGACCAACATCTAGTTGACCTACTACAACCCATTACTAGTACCATAATGGAAATGGGAGACCATATCACTAGACTTTATTACACGTTTTCCTAAGACTCAGACACATAATGACTCTATTATGGTTGTAATCGATAAACTCAGTAATTATGCACAATTTATTCCTGTAAAGTCTACTTTTAAAGCTACAAATATCGTTGAAATATTTATGAAATAAATTTTTAGACTGCATGGTATTCCTAAAATGGTGATTTCATATAGAGACGTAAAATTTACATCTTCTTTTTGGAAAGAATTATTTGCAGGGATAAATACTAATTTGAATTTCAGTATGAGTTATCATCCACAAACGGATGGAAAAACTGAAAGAATAAACAAAATCATGGAGGATATGCTCCACATGAATGTAAGAACAAAACCAAGCAAGTGGGAAGACTACCTACACCTGGTATAATTTGCATAAAACAATGGGTACCAAACTTTGGCTAAGTTAAGCCCCTTCGAGGTACTATATGGAAGAAAGTGTATGAATTCAATTAGCTGGGACAACTCAGTTGGAAGACTTATGATTGGACCAGAGATGCTCCAAGAAATGGAAAGTATGGTAAGCAAAGTACAACATAACTTGAAAGAGGCACAGGAGAGACATAAAAGTTATGCGTACCAGAAAACAAGACACTTGGAGTTTCAAGTGGGAGATCATGTTTACATAAAATTTTAAGCCTGAAAGAGTCTACTAAAACTCGAGAACTGTGCCAATTTGGCACTCAGGTTTTGTGGGCCCTTCAAGATACTAGCTTGAATTGGACCCGTAGCATACCAACTTGCACTTCCAGCTAATCTAAAAATTCATAATGTATTTCATGTTTCTTTGTTGAAAAATTATGTTCATGATCCTACTCACTTGATCGATTGGAACTTGGTGCAGGTGGAACCAGAAGGCGAGTTGCAGGAGGAACCCCTATGCATTATGTACCGGAGAGAAATAACACTTTGGAACAGAGTCATCGCTGAGGTAAAGGTGTAATGGAAGAGCTTTAGGCTTTAGGAGGCCACTTGGGAGTTGGAGGGAGATTTATAGAAATCTCATCCAATCCTGTTCTAAGAAAGGAAGGAAAATTGAGGACATTTTTTTATTGAAGGGGGAAAGGATGTGACATCCCCAAAAAAAGAATTATTTTTGAATTCCAAAATTGTTAGGAAAAATATTCTGTTTTTGGTAAATTTGTAACAAACCTCTCGTTCGTCACGACATCAACCTCTCATAACAAGTGCAATTTTTTTTTTTGTGTGTGTGCATGTGTACAAGGGTAATTAAGACAATAACTCTATGTCGCAACACGATGACGATTCATGACACATGCAACTATGATGATAGCATAAGGATCTAAGACGTCCATCAAGCCTCTGCAAGCAAATGAACAACAATCAACCAACAAAATAAATAAGACTGACTACCCGCCCATCCTACCCTGTAATGGTTAGGACCTTCGAGACACATAAGCAATGCTCAAGCCCAGGTTCCCATCAATTTTAACCATTTAAGGTCTCAGGGCTGGCGACTATTATGAGGAACAAGAAGGTGTCTACTTCCCTTATCCAATCCTAGTATAACCATCAATCCTAGAATTTAAACATCTATAATATGGAAATAGATCTCTTGCTCAAGAATCGAACAATTTAATACAGTACGATCTAATTATCTGTAATGCCATCCTGGTATGAAAAACTAAATTAGGAAGATCAATAGACGTCAATTTGAAACATAGCCATCATAACTACAATTTATAACCTATAATCAATTCTCATATAACAAGGACAATTTCGCAACCTATAAATCAAGTCCTTCATCACTAGTACTATAGTTTTTCCATTACTATGGAATATAAGTAATTCTACCAATGTTATAATAAATTCAATTCTAGTGCATCGAAAAAATATAATCAGATTAAATTTAGCTTACCAGCTACACCTCAAATTCCTAGAAGTCTAACTAACATGAACCATAACTAGAGATTTGCACTTATATCCATATGTTTAATATATATAATAATTATAATAAAGAAAGGTTCACTTAATATATTTTATTCTTCTCACTAATTATATGATAAACTAAAAGAATATAATTAGCCTCCTTTAGAAGGTACTATTATAATTCACCCCAACAGCTTTTGAAGTAATTGTCCTGATGAACATCAAGCTAACATACAAATTCCAAAATGAAATGCTTTCCTTTTCAAAACAAAAAACCAACCACATATAAAACACTAAAAAGATAATTCCTTCTATCCTAGTGAGACTCATAAATTCTCAATAGCAATTAGGTCATGTATAACCAGAAAGGTATTTTAATTCAACTTAGAGAGAACTTCCCCGCATTTGGGTCATCTTTTAACTTCCATCCGCTTTTAACTTACATCCGCCTACATAAAGAGAGAAGTTAAGAGTGTAATTTGAAATTCCCAGTAACTGTTAACTCAACACTAACAGGAATTAGTAGGAGATACAAATGGAGTGATCAATTTGAGGAAATGCTTCTTCGAGCATTTAACTTATTCTAAATTTTATTCTTAAAACCTTTCTAGATTCCAACAAAATAAGGAGATTACTTTTTCTAACGATAAATGTATCATTTTAGAATATAAATTTGTTTTATCTGTCCAAGGAAGAGATTCCCACTATTTTGTTTTATACAGGGTTTAGATAATTAAAATGGTGCAAAAAGATTAATATACATTTATTTCTTTTCAAATTAAAAAATAGATTTGCATTCTTTTAGAAGTCATTGTTTTGCATTAATTTACACCATGGAGTTGGCGGAGTAAAACGAAAACAACCAAGTTGAGAAATAACTTGATTCGCAGAGTAAAAATAAAGGAGTGAAGCAAATACCAAGGCGTAACTTTAAATTTCTACCAAGGATACGCAGTTATCCTTAAATGGCTCACTGTCCAAATCCATGGCTGGGTAAATTACATACCCAAGTGGATTCAAGCTAACTAGATGGGAACGATGCCCAACAACTTCAAGGTCAATATGCCCAAGGACTGATCTAAGTATTTGGGGAGTCAGTGATATATCCGCAGGGCTGAGTAGAGAGAAATATCTCAAGCGCATAGTAACCCACAATTTTCCATTCCAATAGCAGCACGTAAAGTTTTAGTCTCAAAGTTAAAACTCAAGAAGGAGGTTAATCGCCAACAATTAAATCTATCATATCTCAATCTATCGGGATACCAAGAAAATGTAGACAAAGGCTACTGGAACTCTTTTCTAAATGGCAGGGATGTGGAAACTTAAGGATTGCCAGCACAGCCTATCCTTATCAAAAAGGTTGAACTCACTATTCTCACAGTAATTGTTGTCTTTAAAAAAACACCAATTAATGACCAGCAATAGCATAAATGTGATTGTGGGTAAAGTAAGAGTAAAGGACAAACTCCTTGAATGGATGAATATCAACCTTGAATCTGTCCAGGCAGTAAACAAAAATAATCGTCCAAATTGTAAGGTTAAAATCCTTTTAATAAACAAGGTAGGGTAAAGGCCCAAGGTTTACACACTATACAGAGACATTTTAGTCAATGCTAGGTAAGGAGTATGCATGGAATCCCACTATGTGCTAAACAATGCATGTCCAAACGCCTAAGAGATGTACAGATCGGAAATGGTGGGTTCGTTGGCCAGAATTACATAAAGGAATAAAATACTTGGTGGAATTGCCAGAACGAAATTTCAGAAATACAATTTTATAATCGGTTTTCCAGTACACCCATCACAGAATGAATTTGAAATTTTTCCATATCTAGTTAAATAACAGAAGTAATAGGTATTTATCTATTACAAACGAATTCCCCATTACCGAACGAATTTGCCATTACATCCATTACAGAAAGAGTTCAATTTTTTTTTCATTATCTATGTAAATAAGAGAGGTAAAATGTTTATATTTATTACCGTGTGAATTAACCATTACAATGCATCCATGTATATACAACAATGCATTATAACTATATCAGTGATTGTCAAATGACTGTAAAACTATACAACAATAATTTAAATGCGAATATACCACATCCGGGAAAATACAACACGAAGAGTAACACAGAAGCATAAAGATCCAAACCAAGGAATAGTAAAACCCAAACCAGAACGATGACCACAATAATTTTAGGCAATCAATCGAACGGGAAAAAGCTCAAGTTAGAATTCATCCATTTACAATCAACATACAGATCAAGCATAAGTTCCTAATAAATTCTACTCTACAAAATAAACAAGCGTACCATTGCCTTATTGATCGCCTCGAATGGCGTCCGCGTGCTCCGTGCTCATCGACCGTCGAGACTACACCGGTACCTCCCAGCCAACGCTAGGGGTACTCTGCTTCCCCCTTAGCCCCCCAAGCTACAAAGGGGCCACACACTATCTAGAGGGTACGTCTAGCTCCCAGCTCGACTCGCAAGGCCGACCTACCACTCCTCTCTGAGCTAGGAAATCACAACTCCCACAAGTAAAGCAGTCAAGTCATTATTCCTGCAGTGTAACGTTATGATAATAGTCGATCCCCCTTGTTCCTTTTCCTCCCTCTCTTTTATAGAGTTTTCGAACTTCCATTCTTTCCCTAAATCTCATTTAATTTAATTTTTAATAAAAATTCTCCTTTGTACAAGTGTCAACCATCCCCCACATTCCTCCAATAACCGTTTTCTTTAATTTAATAATTGTCTTAATTCCCTCACCCACCTAGAGTTACTCCTAAATTTACTCCTAGGTGTCCCTAGATTCCCTTACAGTTTTTAAAGGCTTTCCTTATTATGAAGTTGCTAAATTAGTTCAATTTAGAAGGTTCTTAAATCCAGATTCTTTACTAAGTTGACCTCCCTCTTTTTACCATAAGTTCCCCTCTTTCCCTTTTTATGTTACCTCCATTCCCTAGTTTCCTAATTTTTATAATTCCATCCTTCCCCCTTTTATTTGAGCTAGAAATGACAGTTGTGCAATTTAACCTCTCTTTCCTTTTATTATAATTTAGTATCTTTTTAAACTATCAAAAGTTAAAATAATTAATTTCTTCGTTACATTTTATATTCACCGATTTTATTTAATTTCTTACTCTCTTCATTTTACCCAAAAATTTATGAAGACCAAAATTATTACTCAAGTGGTTTTTATTTTAAGTTTTTGTTATTTTATTTTTATATAGATATTTTCTTAAGGGTAGACAAAATTTTACCCCTAGCGAAGTTTTAGACTTAGAACTTAGATTCTGAACTGGGTGACATTTAATTAGGGAAGTTGTTTAAAAATTATTAATGTGTTAATTGTCTTAGGTCCATCTAGGTTCATACCTCCATCATCATCAACGCGACGTGCCCTTCAGGATGCACCAGGTGCTCCAAGGGTGCCACTCGCCTCATCTGTTCCCTTGCGCGACATTCCCTTCAGGATGCACTACATGCTGCAAGGGTGCCACTCACCTATTGACTGATTGATGGACATCAATAACCCCTGGTGTCAACACTCCGCCAGGTGAACTTGTGGGATACTAAGGGCTTCTAAGGAATAAGGTCCCCACCTTATTGCGCACCCGTTATAATCATCGTGAGCGACTGTCGCAGTCTTCCCTCACGGCATCGTGGGTCCTCTCGAATTAGGTAATCGTTAACCTACAGTTAGAGACATGGTGGGAGTGCTAGTAGGCTGTGGCAGGGCTACTTTCCACACCTCTCCCTCAACCTCTCTGGTAGTCATGTGTGACCCCTTTACTCCATATTTGAGTCTGGTTGGCAAGCTATTGTCAGCCTGCATCATCAACAAATCATGTCAGAACATGTCCACATCATATCATCTAATAAAATGTACTAATATCACAGTAAATCAATCATACCCCAATAGCACAATCCCTGACTCGATCCACAGTCCAAGGGGTTCCATCGATGCCTCTACATCCTCAAGGTCCAAAACCCTGCACACTTAGTAAAACCGAGTCAATATCACCTGTCTATGTCAATATAGTAAAAAAACATGTTGTCTACCCATGACGCATCATAATCAAAGTCAAATGTTTTAATATCATAAAAATCCGGATCACTTGTGAGAAAGTGTCCTCAAAGAATAAGTTTTCTCAGTGTGCCAGAGCAGGATGTTACATAAACCCCCTCTTGGTCTAAATTTTGTCCCAAAGTTTCACAGTATAAATTCCAAAATAAGTCTATCACAGTATCATATGTCTATCTATCAAACAAAAATGGAAATTGCTGGCGCATATCATATGTGTCCTCCCAGGTCGCTGAGTGCGAACTATAATTGTTCCACTGGGCCTTGACCTGATATACCATTCGACGTCGTAACTGTCAAACGTGATGATATAATATGCGTACCAGCTCAGCCGTGAGCACTCCCTTGTCCGATACCTGCAAGGAACTCATGTCAATAACATGTGTAGGATCACTAATATAATGTCTCAAAACAGATACATGAAAAACAT
>JASDQU010712341.1:0-12880 GCA_032191745.1 Picea mariana | reverse complement strand
AAATTAACGTCAACACGTAATTCATAGCAACGCACAATCAACACGACATCATACATATAAACATTACAAGCGACACATCATCGAATTGAATAATGACACAAAGCCAACGCATTAACATAAATAATGACACACGATCAACACATAAACATAAATAACGACGTAGTTCAACACATCACAATCAACCAAAGAAAATATAAATAATGATCAACCATGTCACTGAATATGAAATAACTACTCGCCCAACCTATCCTGCATGGTTAGGACCTCCAGGACACATAAGAAACGCTCAAGCACATGATTCATCCGATTGATTTTGACCACTTAAGGTCTTAGGGCTGGCGATTGTTCTAAGGAACAACGAGGTATCTAAATCCCACTAATACAATCAAGCCAAAATCCAATTAAATTAGCGATCAAGCTCACGTATCAAGTAATCATGGCGCACGAGTAATATAATTACTAAATCAATTAACATTAATATTATTTTAATGGTGCAAGAGAATCTAATTATTAAAACGATCATACATCAATTTTATTTAAAGGCACAAGAGTAAACTAATTACATAACCAATCATACATCACATTAATTTCAAGGCGTAAGAGTCATCATCAATTTTACTTCGTGGTGCAAGGAAATCTAATCACATAACACATTCAAATTCCCGTTCTATTCTTCTACACATCAATCATTAATTTCAACATTGAGAAGCAAAATTTATTATCCCAACACATCATATCACATACAATTCATAATAGTCCTCCATAATACTCTACCTGCTTGATTATCAAGCTAACATGACTCTACAATTATGTCAATGATTAAGAATGTCACCAACCACCCAATATTCATCGTCTCCATAAATATTAACCACGCTTCAATTTTCGATATAATCGTATCACTATTTCACAAACATAAATGAAATTCAATCGATAGAATACTAACATACTTGACTTAATTACAGATTTCGCATTAACCTTGAAATGAATAATATCCAAGTGTCAACTATTAATAGGTAAAGGAAAATATATACTCTTGCCTAAGTTCGTCAGTTATGCAATTTGTTCATTAAGTTGGGTCCAATTTATGTAGGTTTGCTCAAGATACTCCAGGGGTTAACACATTAACCTCGTTTCTGACTTATTTTTTTCCAAATGAAAAATTTCACCTTGTATTAAGTTTGGAGATTTTCCAAATAGATACAATTCTGTGTCTAAAAAAGTGGAGGCGTGTATGCGCCATGCTCATCCAAGATCCTGAATAATATCCCTATCATTATATATGAGGTCTATATTAAGCAGATCTGGAAGAAGTATATCGACCCATACCCAAATGAAAAAGCAATACTCACTGAAGCAAAAGACAACCCATCCCCATACAAAGGAAAGTGCCAAATCTACAAGCAAAAATAGTAGAAATGTGAAAACAGTAAAAGACAAAACATCAGGCAATGAGATAGAATAGAGGAAAGTGGTGGGTTTGGCTCTCAAGTCCACCAGTCCAGCGACAATGATGATAGGACAATACCCCAGTGTGTTCCAGAAGAGTTTTTTTGGATAGATTATCAGCTTTTGTATTTTGCTCTCTGAAAATATGAGTGAAGCTGATCTAATTGAAGGTGTGGGATAGATCAATGATTCTATCATTCCAACATTCCAAGGCCGCTGCTTGTAGCTTTCCTTTTCTGTTTAACCAATCAATAATAATTTTGGAATCTCTTCTCACATGTAGATCCAAAATATTATGACGAGTGACCAAAAATAGTGTGGCCCAGGCACCAAAAAACTCGACCTTTGTATTTGATCCAAGGAACGTCTCTATCAATCAATCAACCTCACCCCCCCTTAAGAGGTCACATAGTGATCTCAATGATGAGTAAGATGCAATTATGTTATTAATGTACACTCCACATGCATTCATTTACATTAAAATTCACGGTCAAGGACACGTGATAAGCACTTTAATTTTAATTTTGTTTTTCGAACCCAACCTAGTGTGGAATTCAAGGATGGAACAACATCAAGGAGACTAGGTGATCAAGGTGAAGCAGCCGTAAGGGGAGTAACCTTTCCGAGTCAAGCAATTATCAAGCAAGGAAAGCTGGACCAAGATTCAACTCTTTAAACAAAAGTCGTGCAGGGAGAGAGCCCCACGATACAAACCAGTCAGCGATAAGATTAACATAAGGGTGCTGTGGGAAAGGCCCCAGATTCAAATTGCACAGGCGATCCATAAGAGTTCTGTAATGGACAAAAAGATCACCGCCATTCTCGGATACCAAATCAAAGGACAAGCTCAAGGCGACCTGAGGAATTCTCCTTCCTGTGACCCAACGATTCGTCAGTACGGATCTCAACGATAACCGGTTAAGCAAGCTGTGTGAAGGGCTCGAAATTCCTGCGCGCAAAAATCTCAAGGAGAAGGAAACTCGGTGCGCAGAGAAGTGGATTAGAGAGTCCCTGTCGTGTCAATTCGCAGAGGCCCTTCCAAATCGTTTTCACCCAGGATTTAACAAGCAAGGTTCCTCAACTTCAACGCCCAAGGAAGAGGAGTTGTCACGAAGATCCCCCGGACAAAACATCAGAAATTAAAATTTAGCACGGGCCAGATTCAACAGGCGGATTCCAATACTCAAGGGAATTAGATTCCAATAGAACATAATCAAATACATAGGGATAAAGCTAACGAAAATACTTAATGACAAGCTGTTCGAAATCACACACAGGGACAATCCAACACTGCGCAACACAACAAAAATCATTTAATCCTTCAATCTATAAAATATACATGCAGATTATACATCTCTTTTTATATTCAGCTCGTTCCATATACAATACAATAACTTTATTGACCAATATAATTAAATTAATTGAAAAACCTGATAAGCAACATTAGGCATACATACATACATGTATCTACCAACACAATTAATCATTCTAGATTTCACAAATCTCAAGGTACTTGCCAATCCGATTAGAATTACAATCACAATTCTATGGTGAAATTCTAAAAGCTCCATTATACGAGTAAATCATAATACAACTACAATTCTCAGAATAAGAATACCATAACCGGCGAAAGTGGATTTGAAGATGTTCTCCGGCCACTGGCGATCCTTCCACGCTTTCGCTTGCTAATCGCAGAGACTTCACTGGTACCTCCCAGCCAACGCTAGGGGTACTCTTCTTCCCCCTTAGCCCCCGAGCCGCAAGGGGCCACACACACACAACCATAATTCCTCTATCTCCCAGCGCGCCTCATAAGGTAGAGCCACTACCCTCTCTCAAGCTGGGTATCTCAACTCTCACAAGTAAAACCAATAAAAAATTCTGCAGCATAACTTTACCCATAACCAGTGCATCCCTTTTCCCCCCTTTCCCATTTTCTTTATAGGAGTTTACTTAATGACACATTCACTTACACATTTAATTCACTTTTTAAATAATTATTTAGGAATTATTTCCCCCATACACTTGTCACCCTCTCCATAAATTGCACAAGAAAATTCCATAATTTATTTTAATTACAAGTCAATTTCCCTCACCCATCCTAAAATCGCTCCTTAAATTACTCCTAGTTGTCTCTTTATTCCCCTTATTTCCAATTAATGATTGACACATTACTAAATCTGAGTTGAGTTAAAATTTGAGTCTTCTCCTAGTTAAACTAGTGGTAGTTAGACTCTAGATTCCCTTCTATGCCTGCACTTATTCTTTCATGCTTTAATCCTTTCTTATCTCACATTTAATTTGGCATTTTCTTGCATATAAGTGTATTAAGTCAATCTTTAGATTAAACTCATATTTCTTAAATTTATTACCTCATTCCTATTTTATTTAATTTATAATTTGGTTTTAGCATTCTCACCAAACTTAGACTTAGGATTAATTTTGAATAGGCTTAGATTTCATTTGGGGTTACAATTACTAAGTTCATTCTTTAATTAATTAATTAATCCGACAATGCTCAAGATTTTACAAGGTTTAATATTCGCTCAAAGTTTTCTAGGCCACCTAGATTCATTGACTCCAGTTTTAAATTCCGCGACGTGCCCTTCAAGACGCACTCCGTGCTCGAAGGGTGACATTTGCCTTTGAATCAAATTTTTAATTATGCAACATGCCCTTCAAGACGCACTCCGTGCTCCAAGGGTGCCACTCACCTTTGATTCAAATTTTTAATTATGCAACATGTCCTTCAAGACGCACTCCGTGCTCCAAGGGTGCCACTCGCCTTTGAATGGCTTTGGTAGTTGTCCAACTCTTGGAGTCAACACTCTGTTTAGGCGACCTTGTGAGAGACTAAGGGCTTCTAAAGAATAAGGACCATGCCTTATTGCACGCCCCTTAGAAATCTTCATGAGAGACTGTCTCAGTCTACCCTCACGACATCTTGGATCTCTCGAACTAGGTAATCGTTAACCTACAATTCGAGCCACGACGAGAGTGATAGTAGGCTGTGTCAGAGACTCTGCCACACCTCTCCCTCAATATCTGGTCTATGTGCATGGCCTCTTTACTCCTTATGTGAGTCATATTAGCAAGCAATCGTCAGCCTGCATCCATCAACGAAACACTGTCAATGATCCATATACAACATCATAATATATAACCGATCATATGTCACATATGCATAAATGAAATACTCAAACCAATACAATCCACTTCCTGACTCAATCCAAAGTCCAAGGAGGTCCATTGATGCCATCGACATCGACAATCTATCAAATATCCTACACATTTAGGAAAACTTGTCAATAACATCTGTCAATACATAAATATCAAACAACATAAATCATAATCCATCAACATCATCATAAGAGTCCATAAGCGAAACAAATAACCAAATACTATAATCGGATCACTTGCACGCAAGTGTCCTCAAAGAATAAGTCGATAACATGTGCTCGCAAGAGCGGGATGTTACATTGGCCTACTCAAAATTGATTATGAAGACTCTATTCTCGATGCAATTATGAGTGCAAACTTTTGTGCTCCTTGTTCTGTAGCAGGAATGAAAGGATGGTTTTTTTTGTTGTTTTTGTAATGCCCAGACAATTGCTAATAAGATCTTTGTGTAGGAGTGTCCACATCCAAACTCTGTGTAGTGGTGTCTCCCTATGAGTTCCAATTACGGGACAAAAATTCACTTGCTATAGCACTGGAAATGAGAGCAACGACATTTTGTTTGGTTGATCCAACAATTCCCAAGGAAAAACACCATTCAAAATTTCGATGGAAAGCAAGAGCTATTGAGTATATCGTTGAACGTTATTTGGACAAAATCCCTTCGATGAGGACAATACTATTCTAGCTATAGGTCGAGGTTCTTGGTTTGATTGTTACTAATATCCAACCACAACTCTCATGATGTCTCTGATTTGCTAATAGATTTGTGATCAAATTGATTTAATCTCTTGATTATAATACCTTAGGAATCAGAGGAAGATTACTCTCTTCCTATTACACAAGGAATGAATGTCCTGATACTATCAATAGGTGGTACATTTTACAACCTCTAAATGTCAATCTAACATGGAGTAATGCATATTGCTCTAGCACTAGCGATGTCAATTCTCACAACAAACATAAATAAACTGACCAACAAATATGATAAATTGGAACACCTTTCCTGATGCTCCATAACTCAAAATATTAATACAAAATGTGTACCCGTATCACCTTGTTTGTGAGAATTTGTAGTGGCTACATTGATTGTGGATAGAGACTACGCTCGTTGAAGGTGACTCATCATGCTACAGTTGAATTAAATGGCATAGCTATCACCTCAGAGGAGTTTTACATCTATTGGGTGGTTGTGGGAGGCCATTTCATTTCCTATGGTTGGGATTGGAGGATTCAATTCTCCCTTGGACGACACCAAGATCACAAAAGGAATGCATACATCCACAAAAGGAATATGCATGACCTTTTAGTTTCCCAATGGCCCGAGAAGAGTGAAGAGAATGGAAGGAATTGTATGCTAAAAATAGAGATGTGATTTAGTACTCAATTTGGAAATGGAAACAATAGCCCATGTCTCTCTTACCATAGCTCTTGATTTCCATAGATTTTTTTAAAGCAAAACCCAACTATGCATGTAATTTTCCCAACGAATTTTGATCCCAAATAATTAATGTGAGAAGTAATTAACACTATGACTACCTGGCTCCAATAACCATTCTAGAGAATTGACATCGGGAGGACGATTGGGTTTGGGGTTTTACAACAACTCATCAAATATAATATTTGATTGATATTGGGGTTGTAATGTATGGTTACTAGAGATTACCCTCACAGTGTTCATGTAAACCAACAACTATGCCAATTAATTAACTTGGGGATAGACCATTGAACTTAGCGTTGTAGCTTATTAAATATTCAACTAACAATGTAACAAAGATATGGGTATAGACAATGATTCAAACAAGAGGGTATTATTGTTGACGAACACATATAGATATCCATACATGCTATAAAGAGTAAACACAAGGAAACAATAATGAAATAAACCGTGTGATGAAAACCATCAATTAATCCCATATGATAACTAGAACAACACATAGAACATCCACAAAGTATAGTGATCAATCAAAAGTAACTAAACACACCATAATAAAAACACATATTTTACCCTGGAAACCCAAATTGGAAAACCAACTTCGAATGGTTTCTTAGTGTTTATTTTTGACAATTGTAAGGTTACAATGCAAGCCCGTAGCTCTCTAGACCATTCAACAATGTTCACAGTAAGCTTATTATCTACATCATCTCCTCTATGCCAAAACACCCTTTGTGATTTGATCTCCAAGAGTATATAGGTAAAGGCGGGGGTAATGGGAAGGTGCTTCGCCCTTGTCCTTTCATTTTTCATTCTTCAATTTTATTTTCTCCAATTTCATTTTTAAAATTTTTTATTTTTATTTTCATTCATTTAATTTTTAATACTTACGTTGTCCTTTCTTTGTTTCAACCCTTAGTTATTGTCCAATCCTTGTGTGTACCGAGCTTTACAAACCATTTGTGTATTTTGCAGATCTATTAGCAAATGAATTTTGGTCATAGAATTGGAATTCATAGGGATACACCACTACACAGAGGCTGGTTGTGTCCATTCATGCACAAAGAGTTGATTGTTAATTGCCTTGGTGTTACAAAGACAACAAAAAAACCCATCCTTACATGCCCACTGGAGAACAAGGAGCATAGAAGTTTGCACTCATAATTACATCAAGAATAGAGGTCTTGTAATTAATTCTAAGCAACGTTTACATAACAAAAATTTCATTTTCGTAGAGGATCCATGCTAGTGAAGTGTGAGGGATATAAGTCCATCTATGGATCATATTAGTATTAGAGAAATTGAATCCTTGACTTTGATGCAATTGCTGCTACTTTGAAGAGAAGTAGACCTAGATGGGTAAAGCGATGAAGAGAGAGAAATCGGAAGACCTAAGGACCATTAACGTGGAGATTCAAGAGGAGAATGAACACTTGAAGGAGAAGGTACATATGTTTGATCGAATGATAGAAGAGTTGGAAAAGGACCTTGAGGCCTTTGTGAGATTGTTGCCTTTGTTAAATAATTACTTTGTTGAACAACTATTATGGTAGAGTGGGACGAGAGTAGAGTTCAACTTGTGTAATTGGGAGAGAAGGTTATTCCACTAGATAGCTGGCAAGATGGGAGATTCACACAGATGATGGACTAGTTGCACCAAGAGTTGGTAGAGAAGAGGAGGCTTTGGCCAAATTACAGGTTGCTATCCAAGAGACCATGGAAGCAACACAACCTTCCATTTCTACTATAAAATCCAACTTCATGACCAAGAAACGCATGGTAATCTCACCTTCCATGGACCTTTCTCAAGAGCACTCAATAGTGACATTTTGAGGTAAAAAATAGGTCTCAAAATAAACAATGTGCTATCAACGTCAACTTTAAAAAAACGAATAGGATTCAAGATGATGATGTCAACCATAAGGGTAAATAGTATTAGAGGAAAATACACAATACTACCATTTTTAATTGTATTTTCAACTAATCCCTTATAGGTTTACTCAAATTTCAAGTGTAAGAACTTGTTGGATGTGGAATTACATTTGATGAGTACCCACTCTGCATACTTTTGATAGACTCACAATGAGATAAACTCAAACAATATATAAAAGAAAAAACATGTTTCTTTTTTCCCCATGTATTTCCATTTTGTCTCACTATGGGTCTATCAAAAGTATTTCGAGTGGGTACTCGTTGGATGTGGAATTTAATTCCACATCCAATGAGTGCCTACATTTAATATTTGAGTAAACCTATACGAAGATAAGTCGAAAATACATTTTTTTTTTTAATTTCTCCTTGGAAAATTCATAACTCTTATTTTATTATTTTCCTTAGGAGGCCCATTTTAGACCTCAAAATTTCTATAATTTGGGTGATTTTGAAAAGCATACTAGAGGCATTAGTTCCACACTATTAAGACATATGGGCTATGGTGGCCAAGGAATAGACAAGATGAGTTAATTAATTGTAAGCCCCATTGTAGCTGAACTAAGGTTCAAGCATGAAGGCCTAGTTTTGATGGCTCAGAGGAAAAGGCCATGACCACCAAGATCATGTTTGTGAAGGAAAAAGATGTTATAGATTTGGCCTACTCATCAGAAGAAAGATAAGAAACAAATGGAGATGGAAACACACTTCCACTTCATTTTTATTATGGAATATTGCAAACGGGAAGTAACGAGGAAAGTTGAAAGACCCAATATACAACAGTTATCAAAAGAAGTAGCAAGCCAATCATCCATAAAAAGAAGAAATAACTAGGAGGTATGCATTAGGAAAGACAACCCTTGTTTGCAATTGCTACAAGAAGAAAGACCATAGAGATGCCAACTGTTGGTATTATGAAGTATGTTCTTTTTATGGGAAGAAGGGTCATCTTGAGGCATCTTGTTAGGAGAAGCAAGCCACATGCCACAAAATTACAAGATGAATTTCATATTACAACGACAAACTNAACTTTTTCTAGCATTGCAAGTTGATGGAAATTGGGAAGAAAAGTGTTGGAGGCTTCGTCCCAAGAACCACATAGCCAAGAGAAGAGTGCGAAGAGTGAAGACTAAAGCAGTTGAAGAGCACCTTGCAGTTCTTGTGTAAGGAGTAGAAACTATCTGGGGAATTACAACAACATAGGACTTCAACATCACCAACGAAGTGGACAACATGTTGATGTTGACATTAAAGGAAACCCTGATCCAATTGTTGCCTTAAACATTGAAACAAAATTTTCCCTTCTTGGAGATGCGTCAGAGGTTGGTATATAGAGGTCAATGATAGTGGGGGTTACTTGAAACTTCATGACAATTGCCGAAGTAAATAGAATGTTAGATAATACATGGATTGCAATTGCATTAGTTAAACCACTAGCTACAATAGTTTCTCTAAGCTATTTGCTAGCCAATCCTTGTACTTTCAAAACCTTGAGGCATCCCCTCATCCTCAAGACTGTAGGCATTGATGTCAATTACAACCATACACATGTATGATTTTTTCAAATGTTTTGGGTAGAAGAAGTCGACAACAGTTTGATGCTGACTTTAAAGGAAACCCTAATCCAATTGTTTCCTTAATCATTGAAACAAAAGTTTTCATTCTTGGAGATGTGTCAGAGGTTGGTGTATAGAGGCCAATAACAATGGGGGTTACTTGAAACTCCATGAAAGTGGTCAAAGTGAATAAAATGCTAGACAATTCATGGATTAAAATTGCATTAGGTAAACCAATAACTACAATAGTTTCTCCAATCTATTTGCAAGCCATTCCTTGTACTGTCCAAATCTTGAGGCATCCCCTCATCCTCAAGACTGCAAGAATTGATGTCAATTATGACCATACAAGTGCATGATTTATCAAATGTTTTGGGTAGAAGAAGATGTTGTTATTGCACGCAAAGGATGTCATTCAATTAACATTGCCACAAAGATAGAGAGTTGTGTAAGCATGTGCAAGCAACACAATTTAAGTGCATTATTGTTTCCTTGTGTGTATTCTTTATACCATGTAGGGATATGTATAAACATTCCTTAAAGATAATTCCCTCTTGTTTGAATTTCTTGCTACACCCATATCTTTGTTACACTGTTAATTGCATCTTTGAGAAGTTACAACACTAAGTTCAATGATCTTTGAGAACTTACAACACTAAGTTCAATGATTTTTCCTCAAGTCAATTAATTAGCACAACGATTGGTTTACGTGAACAATGTGAGAATAATCTCTAGTAACCATACATTACAACCCTAATATGAATTGAATATTATGTTTTATGAGTCGTTAGAAAAACCTAACCCAATCATCCTCATGATGTCAATTCTATAGAAAGGCCATTGGAGTCATACTTTGATAGTGGTAGTGTTCATTACCTCTCACATTAATTGTTGGGGTGAAAATTTGGTGGGAAAATTACGTGCACAATTGGTTTATGCTTTGATTATCCCTTCAAAAGAAGGAAGGGAAATAAAGTGCTACAATAAGAGAGACGTTGGCTATTGTTTTGTTAAGCCCTAAATAATGGCTCATTACCCCTTAATTGGGGCATATTACATTAGTAATGTTATTTTATTTATGTCGGCTTGAGTCCATTAGTTGTAATTGTACCTCCTAGTCTCCTATATATACCAAGGAGACATTTTCATTTGGAATCATCTTGTATTTGGACATTTATGTGGGGTATAAGGAGGTTGCCCCCTCGAAGAGGCTTATTACAAGAAATTATCTCTTTTTCAAGGCGTTGAGTACTTATTCTGAGGTTTTTCTATGCTATATTGATATTTGGTTATTAACATATGGTATTAGAGCTCAAGGTCTTGGGGTTTCACTACTACATCTGAGACACCTTGGAATTTTTGCTATAAATGTTTTTCTACGACATTTCAGAAGGAACCCTTTGGAGGATATTTAGTAGACGGATCAAGGTACATTGGGTTAATATTTAAGCTCACGAGGCCTTATACTTTAGGAGATACAAACTGTGTAAGATAGGGTTCTGGAATCATCCTGAATTGAGTCATCGCGGAATTTTCACTATAAAAAGTTTTTTGTAACGTTTCAGACCCTGAAATTCAGAGAATATTCACATAAATTATTAATTTATCCGTGATAAAAATTTCAGCTTCTGGGTCATCTTACATTTGTAGATACATCCTGTGGAAGATAGGGTATTTGACTAGTCCTATTGACTAGTCTCAAGCAGGTGTTCCGGGTAAAACAATCATAAATTCTTCCTAGAGTATCCAAATTGAGAGAGACAAGTTTCATTGGATAGAAGACAGTCTGTAGTATTTCTGGTACAAGTTTCATAATTTTATATTGTTGGCATGTTTACAAGAAGAGCGTGCTTGTCATTGATGGAAAGAACAACATCAACGATGGAATGTCTATAGGCAAGAACAACAACAACGATAGCATGCTTACAGTTATTGACGGCAAGAACAACAACGATGAAGGTATGGTTACAGGAAAGAATACTAGCGATGTTGGCAGGTTTACAATTGGGATACAACAATGAAAAACATGTAGGCAAGGAGGATCAACAACGATGATGGCATGGAAAGATCAGAAGCGTAACAATGAAGAGAAACAACGATCGTTGGATCCCATTCAGAATTTTAGATGACTGTCAAATCTGAATCAAGACATGAGGAGCGCAAAGATGGAGGATAGATCTCGAGCGTTAGATCCGAGTGCAGGGTCCAACCATCGTTGGATCCAGGAGAACCTGCACGTTCTTTAAAGTGCTAGGAGAAGCAGGCTTACAAAATCTCGAAAGCAGGAGGACCATCCATCTTCGGGCAGGACACGTGGTCACAGATCAACACTTCGCTGACTAAAAATTCAAAGGAAGGAGGTGCCCTAACCTCTTGAATTCGTGAAATGCAAAACCATGATTTAATCTGAGTCGTTGATCAAAGGGAGATCGTGGACCATTGATATGAATCCATTTTGGAGTTTCAGATACTAGGAGTTGGAGGAGTCAAGGAAACAACTCACGGCAGGAACCCGTGATATGCAAAATCACGAAAAAATATGGACTGTCGAATCATCAAGATTGTGGACCGTTGATCTGACTCCATTTTGGAGTTTAGGATACCGGGAGTTGGAGGAGTCAAGAGTCGAGACTCTTCATCATAGGAGTCCCGAAGTTGCGAAATGCAAAACGCCGAAATCCTGAAACATACACGACGAAGGCCCGTGAAATTTCGAAATCACGATAAGATCTGGACCGTTGGGTCCATAGGACACGTGGATAAAGATCGTCATTTCACTGACTAGAAAGTCAAAGGAATGGGGTTTCCTAACCTCTCGAACTCGCGATATGAGAAATCGCGAAATGCCAAAATTGCGACATGGAGTTTCAGGGATCGCAACATGGAGTTTCAGAGTTTCGGGGATTGCGACATGGAGCGTCAAGATATCTCATCACAAGAATTTCCAAAATCGAGAAATTGCGACATGGAGTTTCGAAGATCGTGACTTGGAGAGTCGATATGCCTCGTTACAGGAATTCACGACATGCAAAATTTCGAAATGCCGAAATGCGAAAAACACCTTTTGGTGTAGGTTTCAGATACTGGGAGTTGGAGTGTCAAAACACTTCACCACAGGAATTTCGAAATGCCGAAACACCAAAATGCATTTTCGAATAAGGCTGTGGTCACAGCTAGTGGTCACATCTGCGGAAGATGGAGGAAGGAGCTAGTGCAACCAAACTCCATTTCGGTGATCGCGACTTGGAGTGTCGAGACCCTTCATCATAGGAATGCCGAAATGCGAAATTGCGAAAGTGCTTTATGGATAAGCGTTTGGTCACTGCCAGTGGTCAGA
>JASDQU010712340.1:23003-34338 GCA_032191745.1 Picea mariana | reverse complement strand
TTGGTACAACCTTGCATAATTCAAAAGTCCCTAGGAAGCTAGCATGTGGACATGTGGGTCCTTTACTATTCCTTTATCTCCCTATTGTGATTTAATCTAAGAAAGCTTTGAAACTATCCTAGATTGTGATCATGTGGGCATGTATGGGCCCGTTATAATCTTGAGATGTGTTTGAAAAATAAACTAAGAGGAGTCCTGAGGGGGCTGTTGTCCTCTACTAAAGGTTTTAGTCTTTTTAAGGGAGATGAAATTGTCCTACAACCTTTTTCTGATTTTCAAGGTCTCTTTGAAGCGCGAGAGAAGAGCATACTAAACGATTGTTATCCAACTTCTAGTCCCAATGCAAGTTTTATGTGATTACAAATGATTCCAACTTATACTTTTAGTCAAAGCAAGCCATCCATGTGGAAAAATGAAAGAAAAAGAGGAAATAATGATTTTAAACCCCCTAAGTGCCTATGTGTTTTGACTAATCCCTTTATATGGAGAAGGAACTAAGTGTGGTGCAGATTACAACATGCATGAAATCATTTTTAAGAAGGCTAGGGGCCTTCCCCAAATAACAAACAAGCTTACAATGTGTATTTTTCTGCACAAGTGCACAGGCCTCAGAGTAGACAGAGGTGCACTAAGCGCCAATGCATGAACCGAAATAGACTTTTGGGTGCAGGTGCGCAGAGGGCGCTGAACAACACAGTAATTTTGGCGCACGTGCGCACGATGCATGACTGTGGGCCAATAAACATGCGCACACCTGACACACGGCCGTGAAGAAAATTCTGGATGGAATTCTCTCAATTCAGCTTTGAATTGGATGTTTTGCAGTTTGGCTTGGGTCGGTTAAGGTACCTGCAAGTTAAATAAACCAAAAGAAGAGCTAGAAAAACCCAAATGGGGTAGGAAATTGATACCTTTCCCTAGTGGAGTCGCCAATTTGTTGCGCCTCTTTTGTCACCTAAATGAGCAAAACAGAGGTGCTTACAAGCTTAGTTAGGTTAGCTAAGAAAGACAACAGTAAAGGAAAGGGTTAGAAAAAGAAACATAAAAGACTAAGCTAAGAATTAAACTAAGAAATGAAAGAACAACTAAACTATTGAGCATAAGGACATAAGAACAAAAAACCAATAAGACTCATGTCACCAATGGCAATGATTATATTAGTGAAAAGAAAACAACAAGAAGAAAGAGGGCTTTGGGTCCCTTCTTCCTCCAAGGGAGGGCTCTTGGACCCCCACAACTAAGCTCTTCTTACAACTTTGAAAGAAATGGTGAAAGAATCCCAAGCTAATCCACTCAAGAGGTGAGATGGATTGCCCAAATGTAATGATGCTAGTATGATCTTGATGAGAAAAGAGGATTCCCCAAGAGAATAGCAGTAGCATAACCTTGCAAATGAATTCCTTGAAAATGTAGTCCACCCATGGCTTTGTTTTATAGCATCACTTTGAGGTATTGTGCAACCAGCTTTTAGTGTGAAAAGGGGTTGTTTAGGGCATTTTTAGGTCTTTGACCATCCACCCAGTCGAATCCAGCCGAGATTTGGATGTCAAATCAACTTGAAAGCTAAACCAAAAGTGGGTGGGAGGCTGACCAATCTCATAAATGCATCGTTCTCAAGTGTGCACGGATTTTAACGACCACAGTCGTGCATCGTGCGCATGTGCATTTTTCTTGTGTTTCTGGATGGCGCATGTGCGCGCGTGCCCTGTGTAGTCATAGTGCACCTTAATTTTATCATTGGTTGTATAGTTTTGGACCTTTTGGAAATGATTTTTTGGTAATTTTGGTTCATGGGTGAACTCATAACTGTTTGAAGATGTTGGATTCCTGTAACCATTTGCGGATGAAATTTCAGTGATAACAATATGCTAATCCACGTGACCACATTTGAAACCCCCCGCTATATATAGTCACCACCAACAGTATAACATAAACGCTGCCATTATGGTGGTATCTCGACCAATTTAGCAGCGCATCAGAATGTAGTTGCAACTATATGCCAAAAAGGGAGTCTGCGGGATTCAATCACGGGACCTCCGCCTAAAAATCCGCCAACAAGTGACTTAGAATAGTCGCCAATAACCAATGCGCCAAACCACTCATTAATGTTTAACTGCACGAGTTTTATTATAAAAAGGGGCCTCTGCCAGTGTACGGGATGAAGGAGAAAAAAGGACACGTCCGTACAGATTTTGGCATGGATTTCGAGATAGGACATGCATTTCGAGATTTTTCCCAATCATTTATTGCATAGGCAGGTCGTGAAAACTGAGGCAGGGCTGTCTCTTGGGCCTGAAAGTTCCAGACTCGAATCGAAGTGTGAAGATAGTCATTTTTAGGTAAATCGATGCCACGAACGCAGTGGTGATGTTTGTTTTCTGATCTGAGCAAAGCTTTTGTAGCTTAACTCTGAAATGAGGTATACTTATGTATTTTGCCCAATTCTTTTGTGGAGTTAATAAAAATCCCTACCCGTTTGAGAGCAGGACCCAGAGACGTAGTCCACCAGGGACGAACTCCGTTATCAAGTTCTTCGTGTTCATATTGTATGCTTATGTCTCTTTCCTTTTGAGCTTTTCCTTCTTTATGGTGTACTTTAGTTTATGCTCATTTAATACAATTCTTTAATAAGTCACCGAACGAAAAGATCCTGGATCATGTTGGTATCAGAGTAGTCGTCTTTGACTTGAATTGTTGAGTATGAATGCTTACCCCCTCTAAGCATAAACAGGGTGAAGGAACTCTTAAGACTTTCAATCCCGAAGCTGGTCGTGCATCCCGAAGGAAGAAAATGGAAGAAGAGGACAAGCATGATGAACGAGAGAAAAACTTTCACATGGTCTTCTATCGCATGTTAGACATGGTCAAGAAAATGTATGGATATTGTTAGGACCCATAAATGTCCCTTTTTCACCATCTCTTTTGCTCATTCAACCTTAACAATTCTATGCTAAATGCCTAATAATTGTTGCTAAGACCCTTTTTCCCAAGGTATGCATCATTAATATGGCTTTTATATTTTATTCACTTTAACATGTTGGATTGGTAGCATTTCTCATATTTTACCCATGAATATTCAAACTAATGATTAAACTGTGTAGAACAGCCAAGTCTTAAAGAAAGATCATTGTTGTTACACAAGGTTGTTACAGTTGTGCGCCAACTCTACATGTTGTTACACGACCACAACAATTATGCACCCTTTTTGGAAGATGCTACACCTACTGCAACAGATATCCATCGATCCTGGAAGCTGGTCCCTCATGAAAATTCGAATCATGAAGACTGATCCTCAAGGTTGTTACACGTTTTGGTTCACATTGATGATTAATATCATTTAATATATTTTGTATATCATACGAACGGCTTGAAAATCTTTGATTCTCAAAGCTGTTCTGAGTCTATTTTCAACTGAATAACTCTGCCTTTAAATAGCAGATCCTTTTGTAATCATTACTACCGAATTTTAGCTGTGAACGGAGAGTGAAGAAGAGAACATTGTATATGAACCTTTTTGGAGAATCAATAAAGAAGTGGATTGAGTTTCGTTAACCTACTGTAGTCTATTTTCGAGTGGATTCAGTGAGAGGGAAAGGGCCCACCTTCCTCATAGACTCCCCTTTGTTTTGTTGTTTTAAATTAACTGCTTTGATTTGGATAATTGATCTGTTTAGCATTTCTAGCATATATTTGTTGTTACAGTCAGTTCTTTTCTGTTTAATGCGCCTCTGTGTGTCTCATGAGAATTAGAGTAAATTGTTCGATACCGTTGGAGAATTGCTTTCCTTTCCTGCATTAGATTTAATCTCTGAAAACAAAAGTGTGAATTCCTTTTCTGCAGTTAAGTAGGTTTCCTTTCAGCAAGTAGCACATAGTTTATTTCTGCAAGAGTAAAATATAAAGTTAGAATAGATTAGATAATTCGGGATTCTTATGCACCCATCAGTTCAGGATTTCATTCATGAAAGTGTGATTTCAATTCTGTAGAAGCTCCAGCTGTGTCAGCAACCTATGTTAAAATTCAACCTTTCAATTTGGTTTTTTAACTACAACTTGAATAATGTTGCTTCCATAATCTAGCATAGACTGTGCACAATTATCTTGCAATAACAAAACTTCCCTGGGTTTGACAATTTATATTTAACACCTTAATTATCTATTTAATTAGACAATTAAAGTGCCCAACATTTTGGCGCCGTTGCCGAGGAAGATAATTATAGATTTTTGTAAGCACATTAGTTTTCTTTTCTTAGGAATGAATAGTCTGCATGAATCGGGGAACAAGAGGACGTATTCCCAAAAATACTAACCCTACAAGGACCAGAGGACGTGGAGGAAGGAACCTTTCACTAGGAAGACCAACCTTCGTTGATGAGATTATAGCCAGAGCAGATTCTTCTTCAGGATCTATCTTTTTCCCTTCAAATCCTCCAAGGAGACAAATTCCTTAGTCATCAAAACTGCCCCAGTTCGAAACATCACTTTCATCAAGGGTTGAAGCTAAAATTTTGTCACCAACAAATCAGCAAGCAACACTAGAGAATATTGAAGATCAAGGAAGTATAGCTCGACCAAGAGAAAGACCAGAAGAAGTTGTTTATCATATTAACAGACAAATAGTCACTAAGGAGGAGTGGGACGCTTACCGTATTGAGTGGAGAGAGAGAGAAACCATGGAAAATCAAGGATATAATGAAGAGGAATTCAACTGAGAGGATCCACAGAACAATGAAGATCAGGTAAATGATGAAAATACTATCTCTACCCTAGTTTTTCCTCTTACTAATATTCCTACAAGGGGGATAGCTACTATGAAGAGCATACCTCTTTCAGCCCTACCAAATTTCCATGGATTGTCTACTGAGGATCCAGATGAGTTTCTATTTGAATTTGATATTCTGTGTAGAAGTTATGACTACACTACTACTGCGCATAAACTTAAACTGTTTCCAGCCACATTGAAGGGAAATGTGTTAAGATGGTTCATGAGCCTTGGAGGAGAGAATATCTCAACATGGGTACAGATGAGGCAGTTTTTCTTTAACAAGTACCAATACTATTGTCGAACAAGGGAACGAAGCGAGGAACTGTTCAAGATGTCTCAGAAAGAGGATGAGACCCTTGAAGATTTTGTAGAGTGACTCCAGTACAATCTACAAAGGTCTGGACATCCGAATGTGAGTAAGGACATTCTGAAAACTATTTTGCTAAAAGGGGTTAGAGATGATTGTTTAGACATGCTGAATATGCTTGGCAAGGGATATATATATAAGGAATCCTATGAAGACATTGTAAATCTTTGCAAGAGATGTTCTTGAGGAACCACAAGAAATAAGTCAGTTACCAAGGATACCACTTTTTCAAGGGTACAGAAATCAGCCAATGGAGGGGCAACAAGAGAAGAAATAGGTAATCTATTAGAAGATTTCAAAACAAAAATGATTAACTCTTTTGCTTCACAAATTGATACTCTGCAGATTAAACAAAAACAAGCAAAAGAAAAAAAGGCATTGTCCATTTTCTGTCCAAAGTGCAGAGACAAACATTGGAAAAGGGAGTGCCCACTGAATAGTGTTCATGTATGTTTTATTTGTGAATTGGAACATCCTACTGACAATTGTCCCTCTTTACCAGGTGTAAAAGCATCAATGAAGGCGACTAATGAGGAAGCAGAGGTTGCCTATCTAATTACACAAAGAAGACAATGGAAGCCAAGAGGCCAAGGTATGAACTCTCAATTCTCTCCTGCAACACTTAAGTATTGGAACAATCAACTACCATATGGCCAGATGAATGCTCCCCCTCCAAATCCAATTCTCCCTCCTTATCAGGATCCCAATGCATGGTTACCTATGCCCCAACAACAGAGTCACCATGGGCAATGGAACCCATATTGGAGAGGCCCTCAATAACATCTTAGCTATCAAAACCATCAACCGAACATCTATCAACAACAGTTCCAACCCCAGTATCAACAGCAACAGTTGCAGTTACCTCCCAATGCCCCACAGAACAATCCTCCCCTACGACCTCAGATGCATGTGCAACCTAACCCAAATCCCAATAATAAGGCCATTCAGAATATTGATATATATAATGTGCCATCTCTATCTATTACTCCTATGCCTTGTGATGAGATAAAATTAAGATCAGGGAGAATAGTCGAGCCCATAATTGAAGATGCTCCATCTTCAGAATCAAACAAGGAATTGGGGGAAAAACCATCTGCTGATACAGAAGAAATTGACCAACCTATTAAAGAATCAACAGATCCCCCATTCCCTAAAAGACTATAAATTACTAAAACTATGGAATTACCATCCTTCAATCTCTTAGGAGAATTGCAAAACCTGCATGTTAACATTCCACTATTGCAAGCGATTAGAGATGTTCCTATTTATGCCTAGACTGTGAGAGATCTTTGTATCAAAATACCTAGAAGGAAACCTAGGGACCCCCTCACAGTGCATGTAGTGGGGGACTTGTCTGAACTGATGTTAGGCAAAACCCCACCTATTAAATATGGTGACCCAGGAAACCCTACAGTCACTGTCAAAATTGGACAAACACCTATTCCCCATGTGTTAGTTGACATAGGGGCAACAATTAATATTATGCCAATAGAAACTACACAATTGGTGCAACTCAGAATGCAATTCTGACCTACTCCCACTGTATTAGAATTAGTTGATCGTTCCACCATCAGACCAGAAGGAGTAATCGATGATTTAGTCATTTCAGTTGATTCATGGGAGTATCCTGCTGATTTTGTTGTTTTGCAACCCAAAACCCATCTGGGGGGGCACCCTCTAATTCTAGGAAGACTATGGTTAGCTACAGCTAATGCTTTCATTGGTTGTAGATCTGGTTTCGTGACCATCTCTGATGGTTATGACACAAAAAAACTTACCCTGTATCCTCATGCTACACCCAGTATGGAACCCAAAAATTCTTTATGGATGGATGTTGAGGATGAAAGTGCTTTACCTGTGCTAACCATAGGAAGAGCCCTGAGTTTCAAAGATGAGACAGAGGATGAGTTAATCAATTGATTTATATGTGACCCCTCTGCTATTACACAAAACACGCACCACCGATTGATTACAGTCTTCAACCCAATTGCCCAGGAAGAGATGAGCCCATAAATGTTCTATGAAACTATTGTAAATAAAATCGATTCAGCTGTAACAGCAAACGCTGTAACAACAAATGTTGAAACAACAACAGTCGAATTATTTTCTAAAGACAGTTCTAAAAGCATCGTTGTAGAAATCGAACCTGGAAAAACCCTGAACATCAATCCCGATTTATCTATTGTTGAAACTCGTCGATTGATGAAGTTACTAATTGAACATAAGGAAGCATTTGTCTAAGATTACATGGATATGAAAGGAATTTCCTCTGAACTATGCACCCACCATATATACATCAAGGAAGAATTCTTACCCATTTGCCAACCCCAAAGGAGGATGAACCCTAATCTTAAAGAAATAGTTAAGGAAGAACTCCAGAAACTTCTCAATGTTGGATTAATCTATCCTATATCAGACAGCGAGTGGGTTTCACCATTGGTTATTGTACCTAAAAATAACGGTAAGTGGAGATTGTGTGTGGACTATAGAGCCCTGAATAAGGCCACACAGAAAGATCATTTCCCTCTGCCATTTATTGATCAGGTTCTAGACAACCTAGCTGGGAAAAAGTTTTTCTCTTCCCTAGATGGATTCAGTGGCTATAACCAGATAAAAATTGCTCCACAGGACCAAGATAAGACCACCTTTACCAGCCCTTGGGGTACATTTTCCTACAAGGTTCTTCCATTTGGCTTGTGTAATGCACCAACCACTTTCTAGAGAGATGTAATTGGTATTTTTTCTGATATGGTGAATGACTGTATGGAGATATTCATGGATGATTTTACACCTTATGGTATTGATTTTGATGAAGCTTTGACTAATCTAGAAAAAGTGCTCAAAATATGTATACAGTCTCATCTTTCTTTAAGAACAGAAAAATTTTGTATGATAATGAGCAAAGGTGTGGTGCTGGGACACTTCATTTCTTATGCAAGAATTCAGGTAGAACCAACCAAAATCCAGGTAGTTTTGGACATTCCAACTCCATCAACTCAGAAAGAGGTAAGAAGTTTTTTAGGGCATGCTGGATATTACAAGAGATTCATTAAAAAAAAATCCAAACTTGCCTCTCCCTTGTTTTTCCTATTAACCAAAGATGTTGACTTTCATTGGACTGACAATTGTGAATTGTCTTTTACATATCTAAAACAGAAATTATCCACAGCTCCCATTTTGAGAGGGCCCAATTGGGATTTTCTTTTTCACATTTCTTCAGATGCCTCATACACTCCAATTGGTGCAGTACTAGGGCAACAGGAGGACAAAGAACCCTATGCTATCTACTATATCAACAAGAACATGGCTCATGCTGAGTTAAATTATGCAGTTACTGAAAGAGAATTCTTGGCAGTAGTTTATGCAATCAATAAATTCAGGCATTATGTCATTGGTTATCCTACTTTTATTCATATTGATCATACAACAATTAAATATCTGATGAATAAACCTATTACTAATGCCAGAGTAACAAGATGGTTGTTATTACTTCAATAATTTGACATCACTATAGTAGATAGACCAGGGAAAGAAAATGTGGTTGCTGATTTTCTCTCAAGACTGCATATAAATAATGATAATTCACCATTAGATGATTCCTTTCCAGATGAACATTTGTTTTTTGTATCTGCTCACTCACCTTGATATGCAGACATTGCTAATTACTTGGTTGCAAGGAAGGTACCTCCACGTCTATCTCCAAAACAAAGAAGGAAAATCATTCAGAAGAGTGCTTGGTATAGTTGGATAGAGGGATACCTTTTCTACACAGGCCTGGATCAAGAAATCAGGATATGTGTGAGAGATGATGAAGTTTATGATCTGCTCAAATATTTCCATGATGGCCCTTGTGGGGTTCATTTTTCTAATAAAAGGACTGGACATAAAATTTTAAGGATGGGCTATTTTTGGCCCACCATATTTCAAGATGCCAAGAAGTATGTCCAGGCCTGTGACAGTTGCCAACGAATGGGTTAGCCAAATCATAGGGATGAGATGCCTCTCCAACCTCAAGTAGTGTTAGAGCCTTTTGAAAGATGGTTCGTGGACTTTGTAGGGCCCACTAACCCACCTTCTAATCAGAAAGTCTATATATTGGTATGTACAGATTACATGACCAAGTGGGTGGAGGCAAAAGCACTCATCAGGGCCTCAAAAGAAGTTGTCTTAGCATTCTTGTTTGAAGATATCTTTGTTAGGTTTGGAATTCCCAAAGAATTAATAACTGATGGAGGACCCCCTTTCACATCATATAAGTTTGAATCCCTACTCAGTCAATATCATGTTTTACATAGAACAACTTCTCCATACCATCCACAAGGTAATGGCCAAGTAGAAAGTACCAACAAAGTCATAGAAGCTATTCTTACTAAGACAGTGAGAGAACATCGTAGGGATTGGTTTGACAGATTGCATGAAGCTCTATGGGCTTATCAAACTACTTGGAGGAACACAACTAGTTTTTCTCCTTATGAGCTTGTATATGGAAAAAGCCTTATTTTTCCCATTGAATTTGAAATCAAAACCTTAAGAACTGCATCAAAAGTCAACCTCGACTTGACTATGGCAAAGAAGGCCAGACTGCAACAACTCAATGAGATTGATGAAATGCATTTGGATGTTATTCATCAAACCAGAGTGATTCAACAGCAGAGAACAAAATGGCATGACTGAGTCATCAAGAAGAAATTATTCTAAAAAGGGGATTGGGCTCTGTTGTATGATTTGTGCTTTAAAGAATTTCAGGGTAAGTTGCGTACACAATGGCTTGGACCTTACGAGGAAGACATTGTTTTTCCCAATGGGACAGTCAGGTTAATTACTATTGATGGATCCAATACACAGTTATATGCAAATGGTCATCGTTTCTGCCTGTATCAACGTCCACTTTCCAAAGCAGAATTCAAATCCAGATGTACAACTAATATAGATTACCACTTTTTGGATGGAACAGAGCTTGCTCCTTCCCCTTCTAATTCTTAGAAATTTTCGTTTTCAAATAAAACCTTGTATATAAATAAACTCTGCAATTTTTTTATTTTTTTTTTCTGTTTTTGCCAAAAAAAATTATGTTTTCTTTTTTATGAAATTCAACCTAGAAGGGTATCCGACAGTTACTTGCGAGCATATGGATTGATGAAACGCAAGGCAGACTAAAGCAGAAGGAGCCGAAGGATTAGTTTTTGGAAGTTGAAAAACTTCCTAAAAACTAAGTATTTATGTGTTCGATCCGATTCACATGTTGTTACACCCTTTGGGCCAAATTACATGTTGTTACACCCTTTTGGTCGATTTACATGTTGTTACACCCTTTGGCTGATTTACATGTTGTTACACCCTTTTGGTCGGTTTACATGTTGTTACACCTTTTGGTCAATTTACATGTTGTTACACCCTTTGGTCGATTTACATGTTGTTACACCTTTTGGCCGATTTACATGTTGTTACACCCTTTTGGCCAACTTACATCATGTTACACCCTTTTGGTCGATTTACATGTTGTTACACCCTTTGGTCGATTTACATGTTGTTACACCCTTTTGGTCGGTTTACATGTTGTTACACCTTTTGGCCTATTCACATGTTGTTACACCCTTTGGCCGGTTTACATGCTGTTACACCTTTTGGCCGATTTACATGTTGTTACACCCTTTTGGCCTATTTCCATGTTGTTACACCTTTACCTGACTCTTTTTCCTTGCATGTTTTACACATGTTCCTGACTCTTTTGCCTTGCATACAGTTACACCTAATGCCACAGTTCCGACCAAACTATCTGCTGATACACCTACTGCTATCATTCCTTTTGGCTATTTTCTTAGCATTCCTGCCATTTCTACATATGGCAACATTGTTGTTTTGTCAAAGATTTCCGCCATTTTTCAAAAATTACTTTATGCTCTCTCTGTCCCACAAGGGCTGCTTCATCATTGCTTAACTCCACATCCGCAACTTTCTAACTGTTCAACCACAGAAAGGACTCCACTTTTCATATCGTCATTTCTCACGTTCGAGAGCCATCTCTCATTATTACAGCTATTCCACGGGGATCAAATGACGGTTGGATAGTGCAGTTACTCCGACAGATTGGTCCGTGCGGTAAGTTATGAGGTATGATTACTAAACCTACGTGTCCAAGTGATGTGAGATATGAAAGCAAGTTTCAATGCCTATTTTCCGGTTGTCTTAAATTCGTTGCACCA
>JASDQU010712340.1:9224-22645 GCA_032191745.1 Picea mariana | reverse complement strand
GTAGAGGTGTTGGAGTTCAGCCATAATCTTACAGAAGGGTATTCAATAGTGAACGGGGTGAGAATTCTAGTGATAGAGGAATCTGTGGTTGTCGTTACAAGATTTCCCATAAAAGGAAACAGGTGGTTTAGCAAAAAAGCACATCTTCCCAAAGCAGAGCAGGATTTTCTCATGAACGATGAGTGTGTGCAGACCAAGGGTTGAGGTGTCGATGTCAATTTCTTACCAGCACCCTGGGGGAAAGTCGCAGAATTTATCAAAAGGTACATTACCTGTGAAGGACGATACCAAGTTGTTTATTTTTCTGACTTTATCATACTATCCCATTTGAGACATCAAAACTTAATCAACATGCCTTATTATATTCTTCAGTCTTTGCATAATATGGCTCGTTTTGTCAAACGATCCAAGCACCCCATGAATTGTCTTTCCAATCACAGACTCATAGGCTTGTTGATTCATAGAGGAATGGGACTCCCTCACGACCCATGACCTAAAGTGCATGTGCCATCTACTGTGCCTGCTGCCATAGCCAACCCTGAATAGCCCATTTCTGCACCTGCTGTTACAACCAACCTAGACCAGTCCACTGCACCAGTAGTTAAAACCTCAACTGTAATTCACCATAATTCAACTCTGAATACCAAACGAAAAATCAGAATCACCTCTCACATAGCTCAGAAACACCTCGACAGTATTCAGCCAGCACAACTTAACCTTATTCATACATATGTGATTGAGCCTCAGTCCTTGGCTACAACAGAGGTTGTTGCAGAACTCATTGTTACTCCTAAAGCTAAGAAAAGGGAAACTCTTACCCCTATTTCTACTTTACCGAGGAAGCGAACTAGGTCAGAAAAGTTAATTGCAACAGAAGTTCAGGCCCCCATTGTAACTGATAGCACGATAACTATTTCTACTGTTGAGCCAACAATAACTCAAAATCCTTCTATCGCTGCAAAAGTCGTTCAAAACCCTACTGTCAATGCCACTGAATTGCCTCAGAAAATAAAACGTCAATCTTGAAGGAAATCTCAGAAAGATATCGATAGAGTTGTTGCGACAAAGTGTCCTAATCTTGTTGATACTCAGACACTTCCAGATTTTGATATCAATGATACCAATCTAAGTGAAAGGCTAATTGATTTTATGGAGGTACGAATTCCTAGTTTCACCTTGTGCAAGGAATTCCAAGAAACTATTTCATCCTTGCAGGCAGAATGTCAACGAGTTGCACCAGAATCATCGTCTTTGCTTGATGATTATGTACATCATTCGTCAGGTGATGAGGTACAAATATTACTAGACCCCATCATCCCATAATTTCCTCCTTGTATGGTTGTTGAAGAACTCCCTCCTTCTTCTAGCTTGATAATCGAAGAACACCCTCCTTCTCCTGAACCTAAAAGTAGATCTTTTTTTTTTATATCTAGTTTACCAAAAAGGAGAACTAGGTCAACAAGACTTGTTGAAGCTACAGTTGGATGGACAAATATAGAGAAAGTAGTGCCCATTCTTCGCCCATTATCCTCAATTGTTCAAAACAAGGTTGTTACACAAGAGCCAGCCTCTTCCTCGAAATTAGTTGTCACACAAGAACCAGCTGACCAGGAAGAGGCTGTCACACAAGAACCAGCTGATCAGGAAGAGGCTGTCACACAAGAACCAGTCATGCCGGATGTAACTATTACACAAGAACTAGTTACAAAAACTAGAGAGGATAATGTTGATGTGCCACTTGCTCAGTTGTTTGCTCAGATTGAAAAGAAGATACAAGGTATTGAGAATGCCAGGATTGATTAACTAAGGAAAGAAAATGACCACCTCAAAGCACAGTTAGATTCCCTAACCAAGGACTTGCAGGTTGCTCAACAAAGGAACTCAGGGAATTCAACTTTGGGAATATTAGCTCAGGCAACAACTGTTATGAAGGAAAATGAAGAGCACATGTGCTACCAATGTGGTGATATTTATTTTCATGCAGGATATAAAATTTTCAAAGTACCAATGAATGGACAGGTTGAGGAACCAACCAATTTTTCAGTAAAAACAAAATGTGACCTTACTGTTCCACAAGAACAAGTTAGCCAGAGGAGATCTCGACGTCATAAAGTAGTTGTTGGTTTACCAACAGCTTTAAAACAAACACCTCTGTTACACTTACCAGCCGTAACTCCAACAACTCAGACTGCTTCTGTTCTTAAAGACAAAGCAACACAGACAGATTTTTGAAAATAACAGATGTTGGGGGTACAAACAGGTTTTTCCAATACTGGTACTTAGTGATTTTCTTAGCAATTTTGCACTAGAGGAGTCACCTCCTTAACTCAAACTTGGTGTCAGGCTTGAATGAGGTTTGCATGAGGACATGCAATTTTTTCAGTTGGGGGGCATGTTAATACCCATAAATGTTCCTTTTTCACCATCTCTTTTGCTCATTCAACCTTACCAATTCTATGCTAAATGCATAATAATTGTTGCTAAGACCATTTTTCCCAAGGTATGCATCATTAATCTTAATTTTATATTTTATTCACTTTAACATGTTGGATTGGTATCATTTCTCATATTTTACCCATGAATATTCAAACTAATGATTAAACTGTGTAGAACAGCCAAGTCTTAAAGAAAGATTGTTGTTGTTACAGTTGTGCGCCAACTCTGCATGTTGTTACATGAATACAACAATTATGCACCCTTTTTGGAAGCTGCTACATCTGCTGCAACAGATATCCACCGATCCTGGAAGCTGGTCCCTCATGCAAATTAGAATCATGAACACTGATCCTGAAGGTTGTTACACGTTTTGGTTCACATTGATGATGAAGATCATTTAAAAGATTTTGTATATCATACGAATAGCTTAAGAATCTTCGATTCTCAAAGCTGTTCTGAGTCCATTTTCAACTGAATAACTCTGCCTTTAAATAGTAGAGCCTTTGTAATCATTACTACTGAATTTTAGCTGTGAACAGAGAGTGAAGAAGAGCACATTGTATCTGAACCTTTTTGGTGAATCAATAAAGAAGTGGATTGAGTTTCATTAACCTACTGTAGTCTATTTTCGAGTGGATTCAGTGAGAGGGAAAGGGACCACCTTCCTCACAGACTCCCCTCTGTTTTGTTGTTTTAGATTAACTGCTCTGATTTGGATAATTGATCTGTTTAGCATTTCTAGCATATATTTGTTGTTACAGTCAATTCTTTTCTATTTAATGCACATCTGTGTGTCTCATGAGAATTAGAGTAAATTGTTCGATACCGCTGGAGAATTGCTTTCCTTTCCTGCATTAGATTAATCTTTGATAACAAAAGTGTGAATTCCTTTTCTGCAGTTAAGTAGGTTTCCTTTCAGCAAGTAGCACAAAGTTTCTTTCTGCAAGAGTAAAATAGAAACTTAGAATAGATTAGATAATTCAGGATTCTTATGCACCCATCAATTCAGGATTTCATTCATGAAAGTGTGATTTCAATTTTGTAGAAGCTCCAGCTGTGTCAGCAACCTGTGTTAAAATTCAACCTTTCAATTTGGTTTTTTTACTGCAACTTGAATAATGTCGCTTCCATAATCTAGCATAGACTGTGCACAATTATCTTGCAATAACAAAACTTCCCTGGGTTTGACAATTTATATTGAACACCTAAATTATCTATTTAATTAGACAATTAAAGTGCCCAACAGATATTACGAGAAGAAGATGAATAATAAAGTGAAGAAAAAGGAAGCACCACCAGATGATGATGCTTCAGTAAACCAAGGGGCTAGAGGAGATCCTCTGAAGCTTCCATCTTCACCTTCAAGTTCTATTTCTTCTTCCTCTGAGCATTCTCATCACTCTCAGCATTCTAGCCATAAAGCCTCTTTTAAGAAACCATTATTAAAGCTTGATGTAAAGTTTTATTTACCTATGTTTAATGGAGATGTTAATCCTGAAAAACTAGATAATTGGATCCGACAGGTTGAAGTATATTGTCATGTTTAGCATATTGACGAAGGGGAAGTTAAAGTGCAACTGGCTTCTCTTCGGTTGGAAGGCACCGCTCTCGTATGGTGGGAGAGAAAGCTACAGGACAGAAGTAAGTGTGGTAATCTTCTTTCCTCATGGTCGGAATTTAAAATAGAGATAAGGAAGCAGTTCTATCCATTAGGGTATTTACATTAATCAATGATGGAATGGAAAATTTTGAGGCAGAGTAAGGGTCAAACTGTACAAAGTTTCACAGAAGAATTTAGGAAGAAATCTCTAGCATTGAACATTCCTTTGGATTCTTATGAAACTTTAATGAAGTATAATGGTGCACTTCATAGTTATATTCATCATACTTTTCTCTTGTTTAACCCCACTAGTCTTGATGAAGTTTGTGTGCAAGCCACTCACCTTGAGAACTGGGGGAAACATGTTCAAGAAGGTCCTATGAAGAAACCTTCCAATTTCTCACAAAAGACTTTCAAGAAGTTTAAAAGGAAGTACAAGAAGACCGCTACAGTGACGAGAGAAGGAGGAAAACCATCTTGCACTCATTGCAAGAAGAGCGGTCATGATGAAGAACATTGTTGGAAATTGGATCCAGAAAAGAAACTGAAATAGTTCGGTGGAAAGGGAAAGACAAAGACCATTGCTACAGTGCAACAAGATGTTGGTTTTGATTCAGGAGATGAAGGAAAGATCACAACGGTTGGAGTATAAGGTAAAGATTCTCTTCATGCTACTTCAAGTTCCAATGATGAATCTCATATTGATGAACGAAAGAGGAGTGAGTTATTTCATATAAGAGTTGTATCTAAACATACTAAGATAGATACATTATTTGATCTGGGTTCCTAGGCAAACTTAATATCTGAAGCACTTGTCAAGAAGATGGGTCTTGTAACGAAACCACATCCAAAGCCTTACCCTCTTGGTTGGGTATGTGATAAAGCAAAACTCAATGTCACCAAACAATGTAGGGTCAGATTTGCTATTGCTTCAAAATTGATTGATGAAGTGGATTTGGATGTTGTACCGCTTGATATATGTGGCATAGTGTTGGGAAGTTTGTATATTTATGATAGAAAAACAATCTTCTTTCGTCATGAGAACAAATACCACCTTACTAAGGGGGGAGTGGAATATATTATTAGAGCTCACAACATGAGGGTAAATACAACACTTGTTAGTGCAGGGAAAATGAAAAGACTCGTAAACACTAATAAGAGATATGTACTTGTGATCATCAAAGAGAAATATGTCGGGACATCCGACGCTTTCCAAGGGTGTGATCCATCTCATAAAAAGGAATTAATTGATATTGTTTCTAAGTATGATGATATTTTTTAGGAACCAGATGGATTACCTCCTAAGAGGGAAATCCAACATGAGATACATCTTCAGCAGGATTCTCCTCTTCCTAATGTGGGCATGTACATGATGTCAGTTGTGGAGATGAAAGAGATCAAGAAGCAGGTACAGGGATTATTGGATCAAAAGGTCATCAGGGCCCAGTTCATCTCCTTGTGGTTCTCCGATCGTGATGGTGCCAAAGAAAGATATCACATGGAGAATGTGTGTCGATTACCGAGCTTTAAATAAAATCGCGGTGAAGAATCGATACCCTCTTCCTCGCATAGATGATTTACTTGACCAATTGAAAATGTTGTTTATTTCACTAACTTGGATTTGCGTAGTGGATATCATCAAATCAGGGTTTCATAATAGGAAGCATGGAAGACTACCTTTAAAACCAAACATGGACTATTTGAGCAGTTAGTTATGTCGTTTGGGCTTTGTAATGCTCAGACAACTTTCATGCGTGTGATGAATGATGTATTCAAGCCTTTCCTAGATGACTTTGTGATTGTGTATTTAGACAACATTCTTATTTTTAGTGGGACTTGGGATGAACATGTAAGGCATGTAAAACAAGTATTGGATACTTTGCAAAGGGAAAAGTTGTATGTAAAAATGTCTAAATGTGAATTTGGAAAGACTGCACTTGTATACTTAGGTCATATCGTGGGAGGAGGACAATTGAAGATTGATCCTTCCAAAATTGATGTAATTGTAAATTGGCCTCAGCCATAAAGTGTGACCGAGATCTGAAGCTTCTTAGGTGCAGTCCAATATTGGAGGAGATTCATTCCCAACTTCTCCTTTATAGCAGCTCCTTTGCATGCATTAACCAGTGTGAAGAACACTTTTCAGTGGGAAGGAAAGCAACAAAAAGCTTTTGACACTTTGAAGGAGAAGATCAGTACCGCACCAGTATTAGCATTGTCAAATCCTCAACAACCTTTTGAGATCGAGACAGATGCCAACGGATACATTATGGGTGCAGTATTGATGCAATGTCGTAAGCCTATCTGTTACCACTCTGAGACTTTTAACGAAGTTGCTGTTAACGATCCTACATATGAAAAAGAGTTGTATGCATTAGTTCAAAGCGTAAAGAAATGGAAGCAATACTTGTTAGGGAAGGAAACCATCATACATACAGATCACCATCCCTTATAGTATCTTCAAGCACATACCAAACTGCAACAATCTTGTCACTACAGATGGATGGGTTTTCTACAACAATTTCATTTGGTAATCAAGTACAAGAAGGGTATAAGTAACAAGGTAGCCGATATGCTTTCTAGACCTCCTATTGTTGCTTCTATTATTTTGAAGAATACTTCTTTATCTCATGATAGCTATGTAGAACAATATGCCATCGATGAAGATTTTAAAGAAGTATATGAGAAGCTAACCCATGGTGCACAAGTAGAGAACTATTGTCTGCAGGGAAAATTACTCTATCATCTTGGGAAGTTATGTATTCCTACAAGTGAATGAGTCCATGTAATACGAGAAGCTCACACTTCTCTTGTGTCTGGGAATTTTGGGCTAGGAAAAACTATGGCTCATTTGCAAAGGTTTTGTTACTGGCCTCGACCTCAAATAAAAGCAATTGTAATTAAATATGTAAAGGGGTGTGTGATGTGTTCTACTTGTAATCCCACTAATATAAAATTGTGGCTATACTCACCACTTCCTGTTCCATCCCATCCATGGGAAATCATTTCCATGGATTTTGTAGGGGGTTTACCAATGACCCAATGGGGTCATGACTATTTTTATGTTGTAGTGGATAGGTTCAGCAAGATGTGTATCTTGATGCCATGTAAAAAGAAGATTACTGTTGAGCAGACTGTTAATCTCTTCTTTCAGTATGTTTGGGTTCACTTTGGGTTACCCACGTCCATTGTCTTGGATCAAGATACTCGATTTCTTCGAGACTTTTGGACTAGCTTATGGAGAATGATGGACACCAAATTGAAGAGGAGCATTGCTTTTCATCCACAGACCGACGGACAGACAGAGGTGGTAAACATAACAGTGGTACTTTTGCTTCAAGATTACTGCAACAAGCATCCTAAGTTATGGGATGAACATATACCCTATGTACAACATGTTTATAACCAAGATTTACATTCATACACTCAGAGTTCACCTTTTGAGACATGTTTTGGGTACCTACCCAAGGTTCCTTTGGACTTGATGTATGGGAGAGATGTTGATGTGAATGAAGAATGAACAAAGGACAGAGCCCACGAGTTCATCCATAGGATTCAACAGATACACTAAGCAATCAGGGAACAGTTGGAGAAGAGTCAAGCACACTATAAATCTCGCCATGACAAGCACAAGGTTGATCATCAGTTTTAGGTTGGAGACCGGGTATGGCTTCACATCAGCAAGGAATGATTGAAGGGTGAAGGCAAGAAACTCAAGCCTATCTAATATGGACCCTTCACTATCTTGGAGAAAAGCGACACTAATGCTTTTCATTTAGATCTTCCACCTTATATGCAGATTTACTCTGTTGTGAACGTCGAGAACTTGAAACTTTTTTAGCCTCCCATGATCATGGATCGGGATGAGGAAGTTTCAATACCTTCAGTTGATGAGTTTGCACCTGAGTAATTGGATGAGTTACAGGAAGATATTATCTTGGACAAAAGGACGAGGACTTCACGCAGGGGTGATGTTGATTATCTTCGAGTAGGCTTAAAGGGCACACATCCAAGCAAGGCAAAGTGGATTGAGAAGGACAAAGTGAGGGGACTCTTCCCTCACTTACCAGTTGATTGATGAAAGATTTTGGTGGTCCAAAAAGCTCTCATTGGGAAGGCGTGATCCAAAAAGGATCCAGAGAAGGCTAAGAACAACTCAAAACTCGCTGAGGAAACTCATGATGCTCAGAATGGCTTCAACAGATAGAGAAAGGGAAAAAATTCAAAGTTCCCAAAACTCAATTAAAATGGCATGGTCATGAAGAGCACGTCACAATATTTCTAACGGTGCAAATAGCTCGTCAAATGGACTTAGGGATCGAAATATATAAGTGGTCAAAGTTCATGTCAAACATGGTCAAAAAGTCAAAGGTCAAGGTAACACATGTCACCACTGCAAGGGTGACACGTGGCACGTCTGTACATGGAGAAGTGGCACGATGTTATAGGTATACGTGGCAGGTTATGTGTTCCAGTCTTCAGTTGACACGTGGCAGAGGACAACCAATGAGAGGTTGCCACGTGGCAACCCCCCATTGGTCTCTTCTAGTACATTTCAATAAAAAATATATTAGAGCCGACGGGAGTCGAACTCCTAACCTCCTATCCCAAAGGCCTTTTAACTTCGCTCTAGCCAACATGCAAGTACATAGTCCTTGTTTATAACATGGCGCAAATATTATTTAAGTTTACTAATTTTCTATATGGGCGGAAGAAAAGGGCCCAGCCCTTGGTTATATGTTAATCCACGTGACCACATTTGAAACCCCCTGCTATACGTAGCCACCACCAACGATATAACATAAACGTCGCCATTATGGTGGTATCTCCGCCAATTTAGCAGCACGCCATAATGTATTTGCAACTATATGCCGAAAGGGGAGTCCGTGGAATTCGATCCCAGAACCTCTGCCTAAACCTCTACCAACAAGTGACTTAGAATAGCCGCCAATAACCAATGCGCCAAACCACTCATTAATGTTTAACCACCCGAGTTTTATTATAAAAAGGGGCCTCCACCAGTGTACGGGACAAAGGAGAACAAAGGGCGCACCCATAGGGATTTTGGCATGGATTTCGAGACAGGGCATGCATTTCGATATTTTCCCCAGTGACTTATTGTAGAGGCAGGGCACGAAAACCAAGACAGGGTGTCTCTTGGGCCTGAAAGTGCCAGACTCGGATCGAGGCGTGGAGACAGTCATTTTTAGGTAATTCGACTCCACAAACATAGTGGCAATGTTTGTTTTCTGATCTGAGCAAAGATTCTGTAGCTTAACTCCAGAAAAAGCTATACTTATTTATTTTGCCCAATTCTTTTGTGGAGTTAATAAAAAGGCCTACCCATTTCAGAGCAGGACCCGGAGACATAGTCCGCCAGGGACGAACTCTGTTATCAAGTTCTTCATGTTCATATTGTATGCTTATGTCTCTTTCCTTTTGAGCTTTTCCTTCTTTATGGTGTACTTTAGTTTATGCTTATTTAATACAATTATTTAATAAGTCACCAGATGAAAAGATCCTAGATCAGTGGGCCAATCCAAGATCATTTGGATCTTCTTATGATGCACCTTTACTCATTTAACACCAATAACGTGCCCCATATAGAGGATTTCTGTTAACCCAAACTCGTACTTTTCCTCCTTGGAAAAAAGCGATGAATCCTCCATAATGGTGAGAATCTCGTCTACATGCTTCAAATGTTCCTCCCAAGTCTTGTTGTAGATCAGAAGATTGTCAAAGAGCACTAGTAAGAATTTTTTCAACTACTTGTTGAAGATGTGGTTCATACATTACTGGAAGGTAGGTTTGTTAGTCAGCAAGAAGGGCATGACTAGAAACTCGTAGTGCCCGTAGTGACACCTAAAGGTTGTCATGTGGATGTCCTCCTCTCTGACCCAAATCTAATGGTACCCCGATCGAAGATCAATCTTCGAGAAGTAAACTACCCCATGCAACTCATCTATCATCGCATCAATCCTAGGTATCAGGTACTTGTTCTTTATGGTATTCTTTTTCAATGCCCCGTAGTCAATGCACATCCTCATCGTTCCATCCTTCTTCTTTATCAATACCACAAAAGAAGCGAAGGGACTAGAACTGGGCTTGATGTGTCCCATCTCCAAAAACTCCTTTATGGCCTTTTCTATTTAGTCCTTGAATTTCTTAGGATGCCTGTATGGTGTGTTGATCACAGGTTTCGACCCCTCTTCTAGCTCAATGACATGCTCAAATTCTTTGTCAGGTGATCTTCCTGTTGGTAATGGTTCAAACACTCTTTCATGTTTTCCAAGCAATGACTAGATATTTGTGTGGTAATGTTGGGGATCCTGTCATGACTTCTCCATGGTGATCAATCACTCTATTGCGCAAGCCACGTCCCCATGTCTAAAAAGGGCCTCCATGCCTTGGTTAGACACAATCATGGGCGCACATGTCAACATACCTCTTAGGATGACTTGTTGTCCACTCTTGTCCCGTAACTCCATCCTCGTGTCCTGATAATTAATGTGAATATATCCTAATGAGTACAACCACTGAACTCATCCCGATGGACATGTGATGAGTGGTATTATAACAATTCCCCCTTATATGAAACAACTTTATCCATGCTCGTTGCTACATTGACACATAGTTCCTCAAGTACCCATCAATCCATTTGTTTACTATATCGGTCTACCCATCTGTCTAGGGGGTGATAGCTAGTACTAGGTGTTAACTTTGTTCTGGATAACCTAAACAAATTTTTCCAAAACACACCGAGAAACCTGATATCCTAGTCACTGACTATGTTCCTTGGAAGATCGTGTAGTTTGAACACCTCCCTGAAGAATAGATCTGCTACCTGAGATGTGTTGTACTCTGAAGGAATAGAAACAAAGTGCGCATATTTAGTCAATATGTCCACTACCTCATAGATACAGTCCCTACCTTGTACCTTTGGCAACCCTGTAATGAAGTCCATGGAAATTTTATCCCACTTCTGCTCCATAATCGACAATGAATGAAGTATTCATGCAAGATGTGTAAACTTTGACTTGTTCTGCTAACAAGTCATGCACTCCCTCACATGATGAATTACATCCTCCTTGAGACCCTTCCAGGAGAATCTATCCCTCACCTGCCTGTAGGTCTTCAAATACCCCTGGTGCCCTGCCAGTGGTGCATCATGTACTACCCTCAAAATCTTATCCTTGAGTGTGGACTCAGGGACAAGATATATCTTGTCTTTGTAGTAGATGATGTCATCCACTACCCTATGCCTATCATCCTGAATACATCCCTCCATCAACACACAGACGAAGGTATTCTTGGAGTATTCCACCAAAAGAATGGGCTTCCAGTCTGATGAGATCTCTGTCATGGAGAAGGTTGCATGTCTCCTGGATAGGCATCAACAACTATGTTCTTCTTCCTGTTCACATACTCACCCATTTCTTTTTCCTCTCATTCTGGTCTCACCACTCCAAGAAATATCTCAAGTTGTTGTGGTTAGTTCTAACCACAAAACGTCCTCCCACTAGGTACTGTCTAAACTTGGCCAGTGCATGCATGATGACCGACATCTCCTTATCATAGATCAAATAGATCTTTTCTGGCTCCCTCAACTTCCTACTCTCAAAATCTATCAGGTGTCTCTTATGCATCAACGCTGCTCCCATCTCGTCATCAGATGCATCACACTCCAGAAAAAAAGTGTTGGAGTTACTTCACACAAACCTAGGATTTATTTTTCCTAAGGTTTTTCCTTGTTTATTAGTTATAATTAGTCATTATCTAGTCTCTTATATTTTAGGGGAGAATTTCCACCTGGAGAATATTCTCGTTCAGTTGACACTTTAGTTTGACTAGTTGAGTTGAGTTTAGATGTTGCATTGGTTTTGTCACCATGCAACATTGGGATCATCACCAACTAATGCGCACTTGCCTTGGGATCATCACCAGACTGGCGCATTACCCTTGATTTCCTGAGTTAACTCCTCACTACTCTTTGTTCAGTCGGTTAATTGAAGACTAGTTGACTAGTTAACTCAACTAGGTGGCAGTTCACTCCCGCAACTGCTTGAGAGACTAGACTAGGTGGCAGTTTACTCCCGTAACTATTGGTGTGTGTCCAAATCACTCTAGACCACCACTATGGATCATTAGTTACTCATGTATCCTATATGTATTGTAAATTATTCACTCTTAGAGTGTGGAATACGGTTAATGAGAATTCTTCCATTCTTTCTCTCCTTCTTCTTCTTTCTCCAATTCTCTCTGCAAATGTGTGTATTATTGTTTAGCTAGATCTATTATGTGCAGGTTCAACACATTTACATGGTATTAGAGCCAACAGACTGCTAAGCAAAAGCTACACCAAATTATTTTTGCAGATACTGAAGATTGAAGAACGCAGAAAAGATGGAATATATGTTTGACCCACCGATAATACTTCTCACGCCTCATAACTATTTGGAGTGGAAGCCAGAGATTCTACTTCTTCTCAGAAGTAGAGGCTTATACCAAATAACCATGGCAATGGAAGTAGAGCCTGATTCCGTCGATGAGAAAAATGACTTTCTCAATAGACAAGATATGGCCATAGGATTTATCTGCTTGTCTATTTCTCCATAAATTCTCCACCAAGTATGTGATGTCACACAAGAATTCACTCCAAATGAATTATGGACCAGATTGGAGGTTCTATTCGAGAATAAAGAAGATTGTGAATATTTCATGCAGGAGGTTGAACAGATAGAGTCAGAAGAGAAGCCATTAGAAGATCAAACCTCTTATTATGAAGAGTCTTCTACAAAAGTTTTTGCACAAATTTGTATTCCAATAATTGAAGATGATGTCTACTCCATTTCAAATTTGTTTTATGAAATTCATGTGGAATATATATGGCATGCATCTCAGGGGTCACATGTGCAATGCATGCATCTCATGAGACAAAAAGGGATCTGTGCACATCAGACTCAATTATGATATTTTATGAACACAATTTGCAGAAACAAATTGGATATTTGAATTCCTCTCGGGAAAATGTCCAATTTCAAAAAAAAAAATCATCCGAAACAGAGTCCGGGAAGTGAAGTTATGATCATTTTAAAATCAACAAAATTTTAGCGTTTTTCTGGAAACGGCTGCACGGTTTTCAAAGTTTCATCCAAAATTTATTTGGATATTCTTCATTACAAGAAGAGAAAGTGGATATGTGTGGACATCTCAATGGTGCATCTACTTCATCAGATCCGTGCAAACATCTACATCTTCAACAAAATCTTCAATGAGCACAAACTTGCACAGTTGCGAGGTCTTCTTGGAGTGAAGGACAGGGTTGCTTAGCAACTGCTTTTTGTTCCTTCTCATTTTTTTATCTTTTTACATACTATGCACCTTG
>JASDQU010712338.1:39735-53092 GCA_032191745.1 Picea mariana | reverse complement strand
GACACGGTAGAAGACTGGAATAATGGGAGCTTTTGACTCCAACATCAGTAGGAGCTCATTAAGGCACCAGTAAGATTCAGCGTATCTGGGAGAGAAGATCGCTACATGGACCGAGGCGGTTCTAATAGCGTGTTCTATTTGACAAGGAAAATTGTATCCCTGTTGCATCTCCTCCCTATCCAGAAAGGCTCTCAATCCATTTGAGAGAAGGCGGAGGTAGAGAGGCCTCGCGAAGGTTTCCTTAACATCAGGGCCACGATGGTTTATAAACACATCGTACCACTGACTGTTGTTGGACTGAGCAGCGGTGGAGGAGGATGCAGCCATTGCCAATTGGCAAATATAAAATAGAATTAGGAATGGGGTAACTGGAAAGATGGTCGACGCTATGGAGTAAAATCGCAAGGGAGGAGATGAGTAGAGAAGCCCTGATAAATTGCCGGCAAGTTGAACTGAAAAACAGAGCTGGTTTGCAGAGGTCTATATAAACATTGAGGAGAGGATTGCAGTATATGAATAAAAAGTGATGGTATGCAGAGACATACATTAAATCCTCGGTTCCTTCTTCAAACACCCATCGCCCAATAAAATAAAATGTTCTCTGGTTGCTGTCTGTCAATCATCGCGTTTTCTTTTGAAGGAGTAGTGGCCGACCATCAACTATTTTCTTTTGAAGGAGTAGTGGCCGACCATCAACCGCGCCGAGCTTATCTCTTCAGGCAAGCTGTAACCATCAAGCGCGCAAGCTGTAAAGGTCGCCGATCAAAGGGCAAAATGGTCATCACTTATCGTTGTACGAAGGGAAAAATAATGGAGTGGACACCACTGGATATAAGTTGTTCCGAAAGCAAAAATAATGCAATGAATGGACACCGTCACACAAAAGGAAAAAAATGCGTACCGTTCTTACGTTTTTTATTTTATCAAAAGAAAATTTTCACTTGTATTATAATATATTATAATTGATACCGTTATAATATATAAGGAGTAGTGGCCGACCATCAACCCCACCGAGCTTCTCTCTTCAGGCAAGCTGAAAGATCAAGCGCGCAAGCTGTAAAGGTCGCCGATCAAAGGGCAAAATGGTCATCACTGATCGTTATACGAAGGGAAAAATAATGTAGTGGACACCACTGGATATAAGTTGTTCCGAAAGCAAAAATAATGCAATGAATGGACACCGTTACACAAAAGGAAAAAAATGCTGACCGTTCTTAGGGTTGTTTTTTTTTAAAGAAGAAAATTTTTACTTTATATTTATTGATGATGGGCATATTTAATAGGTTTTTAGTGTTTAATCAGTTTTGTATGGACAAAATTAAATATTGATGGAATATTTTTAGTAGTCCCAATAAGTGGTTAGTTGATTGCCATGTATGAATGATTAGGGTTTCATTTTCTAGGTCAACCTAAACCTTTGGCCTTCACCAGCTGGGCTCTGTCTCTTTCCGGACAATTCAAATTTTGTGGCTGTGTTAATATTATAATATATTATAATTGATACCTGGTTGTACTAGTATTATAATATATTATAATTGATACCGTTCTTAACCTGTTTTCAAAGGAAAATTATATTGAATGAAGGATACCCATTGCATAAAAGTTGTCCAATGGAAAGAAATAATTAATTAGAATTTAAACATCATTCAATCTTTTTACCTACTTCACTTTTGTATTTCTCATTAAAATGTTTTAAAAAACAAAACCTTAGAGTTTCAAATATTCCAATTATTATACTTGCCGATAGGCATGGTATATAGTGATGAGTTCACCATTGACTATATATTAATTTACCATTTGACCAAAAATTAATATGGCTTTTTAATGTAACACTTTAGAAATAGATTTTATTTATTTATATCATTTATTAAATTTTTTTTTTGTCAAGCTCTGATTGGATATTCAAATCTACCTCTTATTGCCGAATTAAAAATGATTCATAAATGCAAACATAAATTAATATGGCTTTCTAATGTAAAACTTTAACAATAGAATTTATTTATTTATTTTATTTATTAAAATTTTTTTTTGTCAAGATTTGATTGGCTAGTCAAACTGAGTTAAAGATGGTTTGATGTCACTGCACTGCACATTAATGTGAATTCGTCCCCGTCCATTAATGTGAATTCGTACCCAAGGCAGGATGCAGTGTCCCCGTCCATTAATGTGAACTCGTCTGTCATCCATTGACGGACCCGGAAACCACCCAGGGTTTACGGAAGGGCAGCAGGTAACCTGTTTTAAAAAGTGGAAATGGCGGTGGCGGATCTCAAATCAGATTACAATCCCCTTCACAATAAAATATTAAAATAATCGGGGAGAAAATAACGTCACACGCTGATGGATCACGTGTTTTATATGAGACCTGCTACTTAATGGAGCTTGGCGTGGGGCATTGTGTTAGAAAATTTTTACCCGATCTGCCCCGTATGCGTGTAGAGCGGCAGGGTGGGGCCCGGGTAATGGATGCGTGTAAGTAATTTTCTTTTCTCATTTAAATCACGTGAGGGTAAGTAAGGCCGTGAGTGACGTAGGAGGGAAAGTCGGATTGGGAAGAGCGAGAATGTTTTGGTGTGGTTTGGTTTTGATGGCAGGGCGGGCATTGGAAGCAGCGCCAACTAAAGGCATAAGGACATGCCTTCTTTGTATTTTGCACATGTTGGAAATATATTAAAAACATTATATCATTTAAAATTATTAGTTAATATTAATAGTTTATAAAAGAGTAGTTTTCAAGTTAGTTCATTATTATCTTTATTCCAAGAAAACCCACGTCCTTTAATGACAGGCTGGTAATTTCTTTTACTGGTGTTAAATGTCTCTTGATATTGATATTAAAAGTAATTTTAAAATTAGAAACTTTTTTAATATAAATAAACAACCACTAGTTTAAGTCGTATTTTACCATGCTATTATGAATGGGTTGTTTTTTTACTATAAATAACAAATTTAAATGCTGCTTTACCATATATTATTTTAGTAGACTTTATACAAACAAGTATATACCAATAGGCAAGGAAAGTACCTTCATCGGCAGGTATACGCTGCCATGCAGCCTTGTTTCATGTAGAAGAATTCAATTTTGGGTTTAAAAGATTTTGGGATATTAAATAAAACAAGGCTACCTCTGGTAGCGTATACGTGTTCACATAGTCTTAATAAAGGGAGTTATTATTATCCGTTAGAGTGAAGAAAAAGTATTATCATATTTATAAATGTTATCTTTTTCCTTTTTTTTTCTTTTTTTAATTTTAAACTTTAGATTATAACATATTAACTATATTTATTTTAATTTTAAACTTTAAATTATAACATAATAACTATATTTATTGAAAGTTTAATTTTATGATCATTAAATATCATCAAAATAATTCTAAATGGATGTGACCAATTCTTATGCCTTGAAAATTAAAAATTATTATAATATAAAAATTTCATTTAAATTTATTGTAATGGTTTTAAGTTCCCTTATCCTATCTATGACATAAATCTCACATTTAAAAATGTGGTGGTATTAAATGATGAATAAAGTTAAAGTCAAATTTAAATAAATGTATTCATAAAATATATGTAAATTTAGTAACCTTGTAATTAAATAGGTTTAATATTATAAAACAAAAATTATTGTTGTCTTCTAATTTTGTAAAGTTTATACTATTCAATATATAAAAGATTTTACCAACTTAAAAACTTGATTTAATGTGTTAAAAGAAAAATGTATATATAACTTATTATTAATTATATATATTAAATAAATTTAAATTAAATAATAATTAATTTAATTTAATGTGTTAAATAAATTAAATAAATTTAAATCAAATAATAATTAACTTAATTTAATGTGTTTATATATATATATATATATATATATATATATATATATATATATATATATATATATATATCTTGTTATTAACCATATAAATTAAATAAATTTAAATTAAAAAATTATTATTATTATGAAACATATAAATAAATATTATCAAATATAATATAATAATATTCAAATATATTATAAATTATTTAATATATCATCATCAAAACAATGTTAGATAAATAAATTTAGATATTTAAAATAAATAATAATAATTACTTTACAATGTTAAATTGTAAACTTTGAGAATATTATAAATTTTGTGAGTCAACTATCATCTAATATATAGTCAACCTAAAACTCATTACTATATACCTTGCATGTAGGAAGGTATAATAAGGTAAGTGCATCAAAAGATTTTATGATATTAAATAAAATAATTTTTGTGAGTCAACTATCATCTAATATATAGTCAACCTAAAATTCATTACTATATACCTTGCATGTAGGTCGGTATAATAAGGTAAATGCATCAAAAGATTTTATGATATTAAATAAAATAAGGTGAATGCATAAGGTATAATAAGGTGAATGTATAAAAAGATTTTATGATATTAAATAAAATAAGGTGAATGCATAAAGTATAACAAAGATGTTTTAGATTTAAATCAAGATTTAAAAACATGTTTATGTTATTAAAATTTGGTATGTGAATATGTTTACATTAATTAGGTTAGAGGAGACTTGAGCTTAATAACTTATTTGATACATAGACTATGACATATAGACTAAGTTAAAGTTAAAAGAAAATTCAATCGGCTTGGGTTTTTGCTTCACTAAAATGCATACATATTTTGCTTCCATATAACATGAATGTGTTTAGTTTGTTTTAAAATAAAATGATGTTTTTTCTCGCTGGGCTTGATTCTTCATATTAGTTTAACTATTAAACTCAAATCTTGATTGTGTGTTGGAGAGAAAATTTTCCCAAGCCCCATGGATTTCAATTTCTTTAAAGAAATTAGAAGTTTGAGTATTGTTGGTGGATTCATTTTCATTAATTGATCCGTAAACGGGAGACTTATAGCCTATTTGTCTCACCAACATAGAATTATTTGTTAAACTATTATAAACTTGGCTCTTTGGATGACATGAAAATTCTCGACCAATCAAGTCACTAGTCGAGTCGGAAAGAAATGAGAAGTCAAGTCGGAAACAAATGAGTCAAAAGGATGCGAGAATTTGGGTAGAAAAAAATGAATCAGAAGGATGCGAGAAGTTGGGTAGGAAACAAATGAGTCAGAAGGATGGGAGAAGTCGGGTCGGAGGAAATGAAAGTCGACCAAGTACAATTTATCCAAGTCGAATTAGTCCAAATCGAGTCGGAGGACATGCAAGTCGACCAAGGGATGACTGTCGGTTGACTGAGGAAAGGAACTCGACAAAAGAGGAATCCAAGTCGAACTGGGTCGACCCGTGGGCAAAACAAAGAGCTAAGAGGTGGATTCAGTGCCCAAATGTGGAGGGTAAACTTGGGTAAGTCGAATGTATTGACCAGCAGCTGAAAGGAAAGTTCAAGGGGAAAATTTGATCACCCATGGCATGCAAAAACGTCTGGGAGACTATTCTTAATAACCCATGATGCATAAAAATGCCCAAGGCGATTTTTTGCAGCCCAGAGGAACTAAAAGTGTGGGGAAGTCGATTTGGGTCTTTACTGACAAATAAAAACACATGGAGGTCGAATTGGGCATTCACGGACAATGGAAAAATTATTGAAGTTTGCCCGGCATTAGATGATGGAGGAAAAACGCCCCCGGGGGGGCAGCTCAATTGGCAAGTGCCGTGAAAATGAAGTTCCATGAGGTTTCGAGTTCAATTCCCCTCGACTTACCTTGTGTGCCGCGTAAGGGGCATCGTGGGCACACTTGGAGGTTATAGTGGTAGCGGTTGGATAACTCGGCCACGTGTAACGTGAGCACGTGCCCAACTAGTTGCTGATTCCTCCAGACACAAAAAAAAAATTAGATGATGGAGGAAAAACATTTTGGGGCGAATTTGATAACAAGAAAATTTGCAAAAATGTGTATATGGTACTCTAGTGGCTAACAAACGCCCAGACAACCTCGAATTTCGATATACATGTCGTCTATGATTTGTGGGAGAAGATAAAACATCCAACAAAGTCGAGAACATGCCCAACGAATCCATAATGAAATTAGAAACCCCCACTGAATTCACAACGGCTTAGGAAGGATGGTCATTTGTTCCCAACTCGAAATTCAATGCACGACTATAGTTAAAGAGCTATTAGTCTGTATTACACACCCATAATGACCATATTCATATAAAACGAGCTCAAACAATAACGAGTACGAAAATATCTTTTTTAAACAATATGTCGGCATTAATTAATTCATAGTGCACACCATTAAACATTCATGAACAATGAAACCAAAAACCATCATCACACATAGACTCAAAATTTACCCTGAAAAGCCAAACGGGAAAACCAACATTATTTTGTCTTCAACCAGGCTCTTATTTATTCATCAATGGACAAGTAACATGCTCTATGGTTCATTTATATGCTCCTCAACAACATCTGGGCAACCTCTCTACATCATTCATAGCCAAAGAACTCATTTCTCATTGTGAGGATTCATGATATAGAATGTTGAGTCGAATGGAGGATAACTCGAAGGTCAAGCATTCCCAACGCTTCATCTTCTCTCTAGTTCATCTCTCCTTCATTTCTTTATTTGTTTGTCTTTTATCCCACGTGGAAAATGTATTATGAATACAATAATATATTGCCCAACTATACATACAGTACATACGAATTTGGACATCGATCATGATGGCATGGGCCCCTTCATCCCAACATGTTGATTTCCTTCATTGTTCATATCCCTTCATCCCAACATGTTGATTTCCTTCATCGTTCATATCCTTAACAATGCTTGTGTTGATTATCTCAGAGTTCTTTGTCGATAGCCAATTGTTCTTGTCGGATCTGATTCGGATCATTAACAATATTGGGAAGAAAAAAATTGGAGGTTGGTAGTGTTAACCTCTTTTCTTATTTTTTGAAAGAGGTTTCATTGAAATTTTTTAATTTATATCCATTTATGTTTTTCTTTAAATTTCATTGCAGTCCGTAAAAATGGCTACTTAAAACACAAACCTCCATGTTATAATATGGGAAATCCAAACATAAACGCAAATGCAAACTCTAAAATTCTTGATGTAAACATCAAAGGAAATGCCCCACCAACAATGGATCAAAAGGATGAAATCCTAATAGACATGGCCAACCTAAGAAATTTAAAAATTTTTTTTATATGTGGAAACCCACCCACTTTCCCAAAATGTAGATGGAATTATTGATACAACCCAAGAAAATGGGGTGTTCCACAATATTGCTTCTTATCGAGAACAATTGAATTGTGAATATGCAGATGGATTGGATCATAATGTAATAAAATAACTAAAGATCAGTAAAGAGGATATATTCACCCTGTTCATAGACCCAAGTGGATCTAATCCTCCAAGCAACGATATGAACAAGCTCAGCTCACACACATATCAACATATGTGAGGAGATTAAGGAAATTCCCTGAATCAGGGTGCGAAAAAGAAAAACACCTTGATCCAAGCACCCACGCACAACAATCCACGATAAAATGAGAATCGATCTAGCCTAGGTGAAGATTTTAGAGGGATCAAAGTTTTTAGTAGGGCTATACACCAACATATAGATCTCCACTGAGCCACCACAAAATTTCAACCAGATCCACGCACAAATGTAATGCCATGCATGAGATCTCACGAGGTAGCCCAATTTCCCACCAAGTGGCCCACGCACAACTGGACTATAAGCAATTGCCCTCCATGTGCCTTGATTAATTGTGTTGCCCATCGCTAAAACATTATCTACGCAAGTAAACGTAGATATCAACCATCATCTCCAACCACATCTGCCTAAGATCCATTGATCTACACCAACAATTTTTTGCAGATATCTAATCTACACATCTTAATGATCTGGATCTGCACCAACTGCCGATGGGAGGTAGAGAATATACCACCGGTAGAATGCTCTTTCAACCAAAGATCCGTGGGCATCCAAGAAAGCTCAAGCTACAAGGAACTCAGGTTTTGATTGACTTCGGGTGTCATCATTGTTCAGGGTTTGCTATAAGGATCAGGTTCGACTTGAACTCCTCACTAGTAATTATATCTTTCAATGGATATTGAAAACCCATGTAGCGACTCAATTCAAATTTGGTTACTGCATTCAAACCTCAGTATTTGCATTATTAAAAATTGCAAAAGGATGCAGTCAACCCAAATCTTATTGTTGAAGCTGAAGTCGACTTGACTTGTTATCGCTAGAGCTTGGTCTTTTTCTCATCAATTGTTCTGCCCATGGGATGCTTCCCTCTTTTCACAATTTATGTCAACCACGTTAAATGAAAAAAATAAAGGATAAGGGATAAGCATTCTATAATATATGGAGAGATGCATCATCCATTTGTAAGAGGATTTGGTTTAGTTGTGGAAACACAACTCTATTCCTTGGTTTCCGTTTCCACAAACTTGCTTTTGTTTGCATGTGGAGAACACTCGACACCCACAAACTTGCTTTTGTTTGCATGTGGAGAACACTCGACATCAAGACCTTTGGTTGTCAATTTTTAAATAATAAATTTTTCATTAGAATATGGTGAAGGTTTAGTTTTTCTTATTGGAGGTCATTGGCATATTTCTCTTTGCCAATTTAGTTTTTCTTATTGGAGGTGGAATATATCTCTTTGCCAATTTATTGTAATATCACGTGGCATTGTTTTGGTAGAGAAAAATATTGTAGTGATGCATTAAAAATATTTTTTTTTTATGGTGTTTGAAGTGTTTTAGATTTACTTGAAATTGAATAAGGGGATCTTAAGTACAAGTTGTGTAGTGTGTGATGTTTATTTTTTTTCATGGAAACTTACAATTTATGTCTAGTTTTGACATAATAACATACAATATACGCGAAGGACAAGGCACAAAATTAATGTCAAGCAAACACATGCAAAATCAAGCACAAGTAATAAAAAAACAACAAAGATGTTAAATTGACAATCACATCAACAATGGACACATCAAAATCATAATCAAGTTCTTAAAGCATCAACAAACTAGAATATCATTTCAACTTTGAAATCAACATGCATTGTAAACTTACAAATAATATTTTTTGTAATATTGCTTGCTCAAGTTGAAATATAATTACAATAGTTCATTTTGTAAGTTTCTCATTAAATCAAAGTTGAGTTGAATTGTAATTTTTAGGTGCACGCTTGGTTGAGCCCGACACCCATTTGATTCATTGTAAGTCGAAATTTTCACAAGGTTGAGTAGTTGAAACTCAAACCATTGTAATACTTTGGGATGCATTTTCGGTCATAACCAACTTCCACAACTTCTTGTGAGCAAAATCAAGTGAGCATGAAGTGTAAACCTAGGAGTTCAAGAAAGTGAGTATAAACAAGTGTGAACAATGATGACTAAAATCATGGAGTTGATTTCCTTATTGGAAACTTTATTATAAACAAGTAAGAACAATTCAGTTATACTAACTAGTGAGACATTGGAAAATGTTATCACATGTTTGTGAGTCATGCAAACAAGGATTCATCTATGGCAATCCCAATCTCAATTCTTGGAAGCAAAGTTCAAGCAAGTGTGAAGTATAAGCAAGTGAGTTCTTGTAAACAAATTCAAGCGAGCGAATTTAAGCAATAAAAAGAAAGTTCAAATGAGCGAGTACAAGTGAGAGTGAAGTGAAATTGAACATTAAATGCAAGTGGGCAAGATAAAATGGAGTGAAATCTCTAATTATTAGAGTTACTAAACAATATAATATTCACTGCTAAAGACAACACAATGATATTAAAGAAAGCAACTCTTCAACATGTTCTAACTTTTTTGCAAGTGATGCAAGCAAAAGTAGAACTACTTCAAACTTAGACTTAGTTTCTTCAAGATGAACTTTAACAAAAGAATCTTTAGGATTTTGAACTAGTCATTGTTCAAAAAAATCCTCTTTTTGATGATGACGACAATGATGATGGTCATTCAAATCAAGGGTACACTTGTTGTAGGGGCTAGTCAACTGTGTTGACTAGATCCACCAGTTGACCAAACAAGTCGACTATAGAAGTCAAGTATAGGAGTCCGTCGAACAAATAGTTAGATTCAACCGGCCAAGCATTTAAGAAGTTGTGACTGATAGGTAATTGTGATTTTTATATACATGTGACTATGTAACAAAGAAAGGTTTAGGTTGTTCTTACATATAATAAAGTGCATATTTATGGTTCTCCCACTACTTTGTGTATGATTCCATGAATTTCTATGAGTGTATGTATATAATGTTGTAACATATATTTCTTTGTGTAAGGAACTACTAATAACCCTCACGCACTTTCCCTCATACTACAACATTGGCTCCATTGTTGGTGGTTCTCAACTCGGGCATGTAAAATAAAAAATCACATAGATGTTAAGGTTGGAATACATAGACAAATGGTGGGACCACAAGATCAATAATTATATCAAAAAACACACAATGACGAATCGACTAATGTTAGTAGAAGCATGTACATGGTTCTTCACAAAACTGCACAAACTATTCCTGGAAGTTATTCCAAAGGCATTATTCGAATATCTCAATCAATCACCTAATACACAAACTCACTCCATATGAAAAGTTAATGCTCAAAATAAAAAACAAAGGGAGGACAAATTTGAACAAGTGGTTTGAAATAATCGTCAGTGATTACATTGAAGAATAGGAAATCAAAGACAAATCGTCATTCGAAACCGTAAAATACAAATTTACTTCTTAAATATTCCACCCTTGCCAAACTTACTTCTTAAATATTCCACAATAACAGATGGTGAAAAAAAATCTTTGCAACCTTTGATAGGATGATTGATATAGTATTTAATAGAGGATGTCAAATAGACAACATAATCCCAAGGAGAGAAAAAATGCATTAAGCATTAGAGAATGATCTGAATAAAGAACAATGATAGATTGTATTAGTCGAGTCGAACACTTAGATTTTGACTCCCTGGAGTAAGTCTGCATCGACTTCCCAATCAACTTCTATACGAAATTAACAAAATCAAAATCCTGCAATAGTCTTAGTTCCAAGAACCCCAAGAAAGCCACACTGGGCCTCAACCATATTCCCATATGCAAAGGTGATGAAGATCCAAAACACCATTGGTTTGTTTGCGAGAGATTTTGAGATGTAGTTGACATTATCGATGAAGATAAGAAGATGTCACAATTTGGTGCGGCTCTTTGAGCCAGGGCCCTCACTTGGTTCATGAATTTTACATGCAACCAAATGAGATCAAAGGTAGAGATAAAAAAAAAATATTTTTCACATTCTTTAAGATGAAAGACGTAAGTCACTTGGTTGGGAAGAAGATGAAAAAAGTAAAACAAAGTTCGAGAAAAACTGTCAGAGAATATGAAAAAATATTCAGAGACCTATTGAGTCAAATTCCCTATGCAATAGAAGAAAGACTACTCATACAATGGTATGTGGCATGACTCCTACAAAAACTCCAAGCTTTGCTATGAATGTGAAACATTCAAACATGTGAGGATGCATTGAAATAAACTCAACACATATAGATCAATGATGAAGGATTGTCGGATTCATCATTAATCGAGAAAAGGTAAGTCTAGGAAAAACAGACAGAATTACAACAGTCTATAAAAAACACATGTCCATATCATGGAACAAACTCTAGTGCACCATTTTCTCCAGTGAAGGACACACGAAGGATTACTGTAAATTCAGTGATGCACTAGATCTAGTCATCCAATGTATCCAAACATAAACATTCTAAGATATCTATGAGGGCATAACAAATCATGCAAGAGTGATCAGGGGATCAAATTTTGCTCAAAACTTCAAAGTGCTCGGAATCGCTTCAAACTGAACGAGAGTGTAGGCCTCGTCGTTGCGAACCCAATGCAACTCATTTCGTCTCAAACGGATGTCGAGAGTGAGAGATATTGCAATCTGTTCATAAAGTCAAACAGGCAAAAAAAGGACACTGACTGTATAGTCCGTACAGGCTGACGTGGCAGGACCGTATGACCATACGCTGACATGGTAGAGGTGATGTGGCAATCATTTATTGGCTGACATTTGGTCAAATTGGGAGGCGACACGTGGCATTGTTTGGTCAAATGATTGGGTGCCTCGTGGCCCAATCATGGGCTGCCACGTGGCACCCCGGTATTGGTTGATTGTTTGTTTGTTAAAATGTATTGGAGTCCATGGGGTTCAACCCCCGGACCTCCCCACCGGCGTAAGCTTTGACAATGGCCGCCCTACCAACACACCATCCATTGGTTCTTATTAACCATATGGTTTCAAACATATTTGAATTTGATTATTGTTTAAAATGGTGGGGGGGTCGGGCCGGGGCTTAGCCCCGAACCATGGTTTCATGTTTCAATACATATGACCATGTTATAACATTTATGCGCGGGCGTTGGTACAATGGAATGGAGCCCCCAGTCGTGTGCTTTTATACATGTGACCATACGAAGCACGTGGGGGGGATTAAGTCTTGGTTTCAAACGGTTGGCAAATGGTTAAGTTTTAAAGCCCGAGGTCATATTATAACTTCCCATGTGCCCAAATGCTAGGCGATTAGGGGCTGGCGTGCCCATAACCGTCCTACAGTTCGCATCGTTGGTGCGGTTGCGCCTGGTGCTGGGTTTTTACGCTATATATTGCGTGTGTGCCAGGTTCATTTGACAAGGGTGCATTTTGTAGATGCAGAGACAACAAGCTTGAAGGGGGGACTTCTAGGAGGCCTAACTTCTTCGTTTTTCGACCGATTGAGGTGCCGAAAAAGCCCAGTTAGGGGTTTTTGGACGCTCTGAAGCCATTGGAGCAATTTGTTGGTCAGTTTGAGCATTGTAAGGCATGTTTTTGAGCACTTTGAGCAATTAATAATAATGATCCATTGGAAGCTGGACCAGGAGATGTAGCGCAAGAGAGGGGTGAACTCCTTTATCAATTGCAGTGTTTATGTGCTTATGTTCATTGATTATGCTGCTGTCTATGTGTATTTTGCATAAGTAATCCCTTAATTTATGTGTTGCAAAGTTGATCCATTTGCTTTTAACACATAACATTTACTTGCGATAATTTCAAGATTTTCAAGTCTTCTTCATTTTAGATCAATTTGGTATCAGAGCACTGGTTTTTGAAGACTTGATTGTTTGCAAGTTTTGTTTCTGATGCTCACAAGGTTGAAACTCACAAGAGGAGAAGGTCAAATTGTGGAGCCAATTTCTCATCCGACAAGGAGGAAGCATATACCATCACCGCAAGTTTCAGGGAGGCATTCACCAAGCATGGCTCATGCAGAAAGTCATGAACGTGTTCCTGCAGAAGATGAAGATCTCAGAAAGGCTGTCATGGAGATGAGAGAGATGATGAAGATATTGAT
>JASDQU010712338.1:6541-22932 GCA_032191745.1 Picea mariana | reverse complement strand
AAAATAAAGAAAAATAAGAAAAAAACAAAAAGAACAATAAAAGAAAGGAAAAAGAAAAAATAAATAAAAGAAAAAGAGATTAACATAAGCAATGAAATAGTCGATTATGGAAATTAGGTACAAAATTGTCGAAAGGAAGAAAGTTATTTAAAAGAGATATGATTTACTTGCAGAACGAAGGGATAAGGAAAAACAAATAGTATAGGGATATGTCACACTAGAAAAATAAAAACTTGGCATAAAGCACATGATAGAAGGAATACATCCCTTGGAAGAATTCAAAGGATTAGTAGAAGCAATGGTTGAGACAAGTGCCCAAATTCAACAAGAAATAAAAGACATGAAAAGAGAAAATAAAGCAATGAAACAATTGCATCATCAAACAATAAGAACCAATCAAGACTTTATGACTCAACAAACAACAACAATCCTCCAAGAAGAACATGAGAAATTCAAGGAGGTCTGACAACACCTAGAAGTGGCCACCACACAAGTGGTAACATTAAATACAATACCCAACAATTGGCCCTTGTACTTTGCCACAACTTGCAAAAATATTAAGGTCCAAAAGACGATAATATCTGACTTGAGGACAACGATAGAGCTAACAACTGATCCAAAATTCAAGTTGGCTCTAACAAATCATATTGCAAAAGAGAAGGAAGTAGAGGTCGAGCTATCAAAGAAGGAAAGGGAATTGATGAGAGAAGCAAAAAAAGGATCAATAGAAATCGATAACGCCATCAGACATCTCGACCAAGTTAGGGGAAAAACATAGGAAGAAGAACAAAAGTTTGACCTAGAGTCGACTTCAATACAGGATGCCCCCTTAACATATAAACTAGATTTCTTGGCATAGTTAAAGTCACTGAGGATGGAAACCCAATATTCAATTTATGAATGGCATATGTTCTCACAACATTTGCAGAGAATGGCCCCAAATATCTATTAAACAAATTTTGAGGGATTTCCACAATAACCTACAAAGAAGTCGGCCGTTGCATCACCATATTGACAAAGATTCTATTTTTTCAACTCCAATACGTTAGAGTCAAATTTACCGACTGCATGCCACCAATTGGTACCACCACAAATGGTATTCAAAGGAAAAAATAATCCCATTTAGAAATGGGATCAACAACATTGCGCCCGCATGTAAAGTTACATAAGTGGATGATCGTAGAGGAAACAATTGGGAAAACAGAGTAGTGAGAGGATCAGGTCTAGCCTAAGAAAAAACCTTTATAAGGTAGTTGGGAAATATTCATTTTTTGATTGAATGAAAAATTCCCTGCATAAAGTCTCTTTGTATAAGTAATTCAACACTTAAGAATACTTGAAGTGGAAGTCGGTTGGTGGAAAAAATATATAAATCCCATTGTCTTGATAGATGAAATGGATGTTTTGGAGGAAGAATAGTCAAAACACATTGTCATCAGAGATGGCTTGAAGAATCTTGATTAAATGAGAACGAGCCAATATCATAATACTTCTTCTTCATGATCCAAAAATATTCTTCACTACTCTGAAACTGCTTCAAAGGAATCCAACACATCAATATAAAAGAAAAGTGCAAGAACCAACAAAACCAACCAATCTAAATGCTCTCTCTCTCTCTCTCTCTCTCTCATTCTAAAAATTGTAGCCTTTATCTCTTTAAATTCTTCTCAAATTATGATAATAGTCAAATGTAACCCATCGGTTAAAACCTCTTCAAAAGCACCAACATGATCCAGCTATGTCAAATTCTTCTCAGATGCAATAGTCACACTCCCCCCTTTCTTAGGACAAGCAAGGAATTGAAGGGGGGTGGGGGTAGATGTTGTAGAGGCTAGTTGGCCGTGCCGACTAGACTCACCAGTCAACCAAACAAGTCGACTGTAGAAGTCAGGTATAGGAGTCAGTCAAACAAATAGTTAGAGTCGATTGACTAAGAAATTAATAAGTTGTAATTGAGAGGTAACTGAAATTTGTATATATATGTGACTATGTAATAGAGAAAGGTTAATGATGTTCGTGTATATTTTAACCTTGTACAATATTTACTGCAAACAAATTTTCAATAAAATAACAAAAAGGATACAATGGCAAATACAAACATTACACATATATTTTCCCCCTAGAAACCCAAACTAGGAAAACCAACATATTCTATATTCATTCATAGTGATACATTGTTTAGAATACAATATACATATAGGATCCAATAACATCCAAAACCCTAACCCAATGACTTGGATTAGTCAACAACCCTAATTCCTTAACCGGAAATAGAAAACCGTCAACAAAAATTATGTGTTGAAAAATCGCCCAATAATGGACATGAAAATCAAGGCAACATGAAAAATGAGGCAAAAATGCAACACGTCTCTTGAGAAAAAACAAAATTTCAAGGGTGCTACCCCCGAACCCCCACACGGGGGGATTTCACCCCCCTTACGTTCTTGGCGCAATGCAAACTCTACAATTCGATCAAAGAATATAACACATACCCAACATTATCCTACTTGTTGTTATCTTTGCATACAGGGGGTTACAGGATTACATAGTCAACAATCTAGGGAAACAATGCCCATGGATCCTCTACACCAAGAGAACTTCTCAGTGCTCACAGATTTTGTTAATGAATCTGCAACATTCTTCAAAGTGTCCACCTTTATCAACAATACTTTCTTTTATTCAACCTTGTCTCTCACAAAGTGATATTGAATATCAATATGCTTTGTCTTTGAATTATAAGTCAGGTTCTTCGCCAGAAAAATTGCACTCTGATTGTCACAATATATCCTTACAGCTTGTTGTATGAACCCAATACCTGAACACAATCTTTTTAACGATAATGCTTCCTTACTTTCATGAGTGGTTTCCATGTATTCAACTTCTGTAGTTGAAAGTGCCACTACAACCTGTCTTTTTCTCATCCAACTTATTGCTCCTCCAAATAGGTTAAACACACACCCACTTGCAGATCTCCTACAATCCATATCTCCAACCCAGTCTACATATACAAATCCATGTATATCCAACACTATGTCCAATCTTGATGTTCCTTGGTAGCACAATCCATAGCTATCAGTGCCACACAAATACTTGAAAACCCTTTTTATTCTTGTCCAATGCTCCTACCCTAGTTTTGACATATACTTGCTCAAAACTCCCATTGCATGTGCAATGTTTGGTCTAGTACAGACCATTGCATACATCAAACTACCAACAACACTCACATATGGAACACGAGACATGTCCTCCTCCTCTTCCTGTGTCTTGGAACACTGATACGCATATAACTTTACACCAACATGAATAGGAACCTTGACCGGTTTACATTCCTGCATATTAAACCTCTGCAATATTGTCTCGACATATTTTCTTCGATTTAACCATAGTTTCCTCTTTTTCTAATCTCTTTTAATTTCCATGGACAAAATGAAATTTGAAGCACCGAGATCCGTCATGTAAAATTTAGAGGACAATTGAGTTTTCACATCCCGGATAATCTCCTTGTTGTTTTCTATCAGGAACATGTCATCCACATACAAGACCAAATAAATAAAATGATCACCAATTAATTTAAAATACACACAGTGATCCTCTTTGCTTCTTCTGAATCCAAGTCCCAGCATATAAGTATCAAATTTTTGATACCACATCCTTGGTGATTATTTTAAACCATACAAGGACATTTTCATCTTGCATACCAGCTCCTTCCTTCCCTTCACCACAAACTGTTGGTCAATCACTCCCCCTCCATAATCACTCATATAGTTGTTGCTACTATGCAGGTGATATCCCATAACTATGTACTGTTGTAAGGGAGAGGAATCTCCATTCTCTACTAATGATGTCTCCTCCCTGCAATCCCATGTATCCCCTTGAACCCCACTGTACACCTCTGTAAGACCCTATGAACCAACTCTCATCATCATATTCCCTTGTATACTCATGCAAGCCTCTGTATACTCCATCATCATGTATCCATGGTGTATTGTTGGGTCAACCTATATATGGATGTCATCCAATCTTGAAATACCAATGGAAGTGTCCTCATAACTGCCCTTGGATCTAGAATCCCCAGGTGTATGTGTAATACCAACTGTCTCAGAACCCCTCATGAATGGTGGTCCATGTGACACATAAATATCCTCTAACATCTCCTTGTCACATCTCTCCATATCCATCAGTAATCCTAGGTACTCCTCATGCTCCTCCATCAATTGGCACTCCTTTTCCAAACAATCAAAACCCTCTAGCAATGTAGTTGAAGGATATATCTGACTCTCTATTGAGATAGATGTAGAAGATCCCTGACTAGTCTCCTCAAGGAGATCCTTTAATTTGGACCCTGATTCTTGAAGGGATTTTTATGTGCATTCTAAGAATCCTTGTGTTCTCACCAACTCATGAGTGAGTCGGTCCACCTCAATATTATTTCCCCTTAGTGCCCTGTGATACATCTCACCAACCTCCAATAGGTAATCTCTATCCATCAATAAATGATTATAGTTGGCCCTCATCACAGTCACTCTCTCCCTAAGTGTATGGAAGTCACCAATGGAAATTCCTCCATCTGAACTATCATGTGCCATTGAGGCCCTTCAACAATATCCTACCACCAGTGTGTGTGTATCATTAGTGCATCTAGTGGCTGCCATGATAATATCCTTGTTGACTCTCAATTATTTTTTCAAGTGTCATGGCTCATGATCAAAATCCTGTTGATGTGCTACCTCAGGCCTCTCACTTCTCGTGTCAACAATAAAATCCCTAAAAAAACACTCCTCAAAATATAAGGAATTGAACTACCCAACGTCCACTGTGATACTGAGTCATCATGCATGCAACTACACAGCATCACTAACTGCTACCCCCATTTGAATCCCATTGTATCATGTATGAGAAGTTGTATCCTCCCGTGCACTCACTATGTTAATTCCATCTGCACCTGGATCCCATACAGATGTGTCCAGACATGAGATATGGTCATCCCAACCAATAAGAAGTGCATCCTCATCACCATAGACCGGTCTTGGAAGTGAGTATCCCAACAAGTTGTCGTCTCCACAATCTTATCTAATAATATACTCCCCAAAATAGGTGACTCTCTCTCCTCATACTGATAGGTATGTATATAGTTAATTGTATCCAATCCATGCCACTCCTCTTGGATCTATAGATCCATATGCCCCTTGTGTTTAAATGTTACACAAGGCTCCTTTACCACATTTTGAATGCCATTGATATCCTCCTGTGTCATGTCTATCATAATTGTCCTAGAAAGTAAGGATTGTGTCATGCTCAAATCCATGGGAGGAAAAATATCCCCCATGTATGACCTCATACCAGGTGATAACTCCTCTGAATCCTCATAAGTGTCACCATTGTGATGAAGTGTTGAGTCCTCAACACTGTCTGATAAGGAAGCTAAAGAACATGCACTATCATCATTTCCATTCAACTATCCATCAAATGTGCAAGAGTCATGTGACTTCTCTAATGAGGAATCTAAGGCCTCTTCCTCATACTCATCCTCCTCATCACTATCATAGTGCACCTCAATGTAATGCACTCTCCCTTTACCCCTGCATATGTGATATGGATCCCAAGGCACTTTGCAACTGTATCAAAGTTTCCTGCACCTAATGGGTGTAGGCTCAATCTGTGCTTCCTTCCATCTACTAGATGGTAGTAATGTATCTACCTCCTTGGCTTCTTTGGCTCTATTTTCCTTTACTATGCTGCTCCAATAATGGATTTCTTCCATATTTGTTTCCCAATATGTAAGCTCATCTTTTCTCCACCTAGGATTTTTGATGAATACAAATTGTTGGAATGTTACTTGAGCCCTGAATGTCTCACTAAGGGCGTAGTATTCCTTATTACAATATATGATCTCTTCTGCAAAATATGAAAAATCCATATCTCCTCTATATCATCAATCTATACCATAGGTTGGTGAAATGGATTCGCTCTGATACCACTATAATGTTCCCAACCAATATTGCTTGAAACATTGAGGTTTTTATGTGTTTCCTAGTTTTGGGGTTTTGTCAAACACTTTGCAGATTTGTCTTCTTGAGTTGAGCTAGGGCTTAATATTATGCTTTGATTGTGTGTTTATAGAAATTAAATGATGTAGATATATCAATTTCATATAATCAACAACATGCAATACAAGTGACACAAGAAATAGCCACAAATACCTCAGATCCATATTTATTTATATTAATAGTTGACCTCATACAAAATGGAGAATATTTGGAATACATATAATAGAATAGAGTGTGTGGTTGATGATGCCTCTAAGATACAATATAGAGATGAAGATCTAGGTTCCCAAAATCCTCTCCAAGTTGAATACCAAGTAACATTGAAGTCCACTTGTTACCCTATGTTGTAGGAGATGCCTTCTCTCTCACAATGCACCCTTCCTGGATGGAATAGACCAAGGAAAGTACAACCTCCTATTTGATGGCATTAAACCTATGCAAAAATATGTGAGAAGATATATCTAGTGATGGAAAAAATATATGAGTAGTCTTTAAGCAGTATCTCAACTGGAAGACCTCCAAACAACAATGTCTCTAAGAACAAATGCCCCCTCACTAGATGAAGCAAGTCAATAATTAATCCTTTAAGAATATGGCCTCTAATGCACTGAAACCAATTAAAAGAAGGTAGATATTGGATTAGGAAACCCCTATGCCAAAGATCCAGGCTATTGGGAAAGGTATTCCGCACCATAACACAGGATCCCCAATGGACAATGCACCCTCCTCAAGAGAAAACTCGTTCTTCGAAATGGTAGAGTGAATGGGTTGAAGAAACCACTCAATCACTAAAGAAAAAAGGTTACCTGGTGATAGTTATCACCTCTAAATTGATATCTCTCTCAGATCTCGTGTCTACAACCCTCCACGAACTCCTCTCTCAAGAACAATGTGCCCTAGCTCTACATAAACACTCCAAAACTACACCTTGCTTCCTCCACTACTCCTGTAACTGAATAGTAACTAATGTATAATGGTGAGAGAGGAATATTGTACCCCCTTGGCTAATCTTGAATCAATAAAGGTGGTATCTTTCACCACCGAGATGATCTCTAGGGTTTGTTCAATCAAAACCCTTAAAACCCCCAAGTATCATGGGTTCTCGAGAAAGAAGCTAGACATCAAAATGATAATCAACATAATGGGAGAATAGAGGCCCCTATCTTCCTTTAATCCCCCCTATTCACCTTTTCCCTCCAAGTGAATTTTACTTTATTTTTACTATACTTTAATTAAATCAATTTATTAACTAATTGGCCTTTTTGCCTCAAAAACATGATTTATTCGTCCTTATGGATTCTTTATCCACTGAAAGTCACTTCTCATCATCTAATTATGTAGTTATCTTCCTCCTGATTCCGATGAGCTATTACACTAAGAGGTTTCTCCAAGTATTATGCCCAAAATGACATTCTTAGTGAAATTAATTAAAATATGACCCATAATGACTCAAAATTACGAAAATCGTCAGAATGCAACGGAACCAAAGCCAAGCTATGTGGAATCGATCCTGATGATGAAATATAATGAACGATGCAATTTGAGCCCAATAAAACCCCTCAATAACTCATGAACTCACTGTCAACCCCATCTGGGTACTCTAGTAGGAATAACACTTTGTAACATAATAATGTCCAAAAATGGGGACATTACAGTTTTTCTAGTACCATTCTTTTGCATCCATCATGAAAAATAAGAATATCATCAACAAAGAGTAAATGGGAAACATGACAAGAGTTTCTTGCTAAAATACCTTTGAACGAGATGCTTATCGAGGCTTCCCTAAGATATCTGTCAAGTCCTTCTATTATTAGAAGAAAAAGGAGTGGGGATAATGGACATGCTTGTTGAGTCCCTCTTTCATGTTTGAAAAAGGGCAAGGTTTCTCCATTGCTGAGAACAACGAAGGAGATTGAGCTAATTCTATCCATTACACACATTACAAAATGATGACTAAATCTAAGATGGACGAGGATTATATATTAAGAGATCCAATTTACTTTGTGGAATGATTAGGAGAGGTCCACTTTGATACTTACCTCCCTTAAGCTCTTATTCTTTACTGAGTGGAGGCGTTCCTAGGAAACCCCTATAGCCCCATGGATTTTCCTTGCTTCTAGGGAATTGAAATATTTACGGCAGATTTATTAAGAGAGAATTTATTTCAGTCCTCTTAAGATGATCTCGTAGATGTTGTTTCACAGTGACATAGGTCAAAAGTTTTCGTAGCAAGATGGGTTATCAACGTTAGGAATGAGAGCTACAAAGGCTGAATTGAAAGCTACCAAGATTATCCTTTAGGATCTTGAGGCCTCCACTACTCTTTTAAGACACACTTCAATAAAATCATAGAAATTGAGAAATAATTCAATAGGGAAACCATCTAGCCCAGGATTTTTGTCCTTTTGGAAGCTATGAAGAGTTCTGAGAAGCTGTTCTTTCCTCACCTCCACCATTAGGGCTTGATTATTTTATGGTTCAACAAATATGGGGAAGAATCTAGATAGGTCAATGATAGCATCAATGGTAGCATAGGAGTTATGTTTGAATTTTTTTTGAAAGTACTTTACTCCTTCAACAACAATATCAAGGAATGTCGTGGCCCACGAGTTGTCTCCTTTTGCAATATTCCATACAAGGTCAATGCTTTTTTTGCAACTGGAAAATCTATGGAAGAATTATTTGTTGCCCTCGCTTGCTTGAAGCTAGATTTGATTTCTTTTTAAACTCCATTCTTTCTCTTTTTCTAGTAGAAATGTTCTTCTCTTATTTTCAATTTGAGTTATCTTATATTTTTAAGTTTTTGTCCATAAAAAACCCTCCTTGGAAAGATTGGAGGCTAGAACCTCTTGTACCTCGCATAAGGTTTTTTCATATTTTTCCTTTTTCTCCATGGAACTTTGAAATGACATCTACTTGACCTTTTTTAGATTCTAATGGAATTGGATGGGAGTTGATTCCTTGAGAGAATAATCTAAGAGTGTCTAGGAATTGGATGGGAATTGATTCCTTTGGTCACTTGACTTAGGGGACAAGTGATATGACAAAAACCCAACACAAACATATGGTAGAAGTTGGCGAGGCCCAAGAAGCAACAAATATATTTCAGATTCATTGGAGTGGGCCAATCATGAATGAATTAGATCTTGGTTGAGTCCACATACACCCCATGTACATCCATGATGTATCCCAAGTATTAAATTCTCAACATGCCAAATGATCATTTCTCTAGATTGGCATAAAATTTATGTTGTCGCAGGGTGCTCAGGAGCTACTAAATGTGTTGTGAATGCTCTTCCCATGTTTGGTTGAATATGAGGATGTAATCCAAATATACAAGCACAAAATAATTTGTGAATGAACACAAGATATCATCCATCATTCTCACGAATTTCATTGGAGCATTAGTTAAGTCAAAAGACATGAGAAACCACTCGAAAATTACTTCTTTAGATTTGAAGGTTGTCTTTCATACATCAGTTTATTTGATAGGAACCTGGTGGTAGCCAAAATTTAGATCAATTTTACTATAGAACTTGACACCTTTATGTTGATCAAGAAGACCATCAATCTAGGGGATTGGGTATCGATTCTTGATAGTGATTTTTTTCATGGCTCTATAATCAATACAGAGTCACCATGTGTCATATTTGTTTTTCACCAACACTATTGTGATCCCAAAAGGCAAGGAGCTCGGTCGAATGTGGCCCTTTTAGATGAGATCATGAATTTTACACTTTATTTCCTCAGTCTCCAAAAGGGAGCATCTGTATATGGGACCATTAGGTAAGGGAGCACTAGGTATCAAGTCAAAGGGAGTTTGAATTGACAATGCAGAGGAACTCCTATAGGTGAGGAAATCATGTCTCTATATTCTTCCAAAATATTTTCCACTTGCTTATGCTATGTAGAGAGATCTTGTGTTGAAGTTGTGGTGGTTGTGATTACCTTTTTTTTCACATTTTTCCTTAACCATGAAAAGGACAAACTTTGCAATCTAAGATATTACCTTCAATCATTTCTTTGTCGATATCAATGAAATTGTAATAGTTAGAACTACCCTTGGTACAATTTAGGGATGAATTTCCAAAGTAATAATGATACTATAGGGTCAAGACTCATAAATAACATGTTGTTTCCACATATAAGGTTGTCCTAAAAGAACATCACAAACTTTGAGTGGGACAACATCACACAGTACCTCATATTTGAAGGGATTGATGTTGTAGGACATGCGACACTATTGGAAGACGCAAAGGTCTCATCCCTGTCTCAACCAACTGATGTTGTATGATTGGGGGTGTGATGTTGTCGATGGCTTCAATATCTAGATGACCTTGGTTGACATAAGGTTCTTCTGAATCTCACTGTCAATAATGAAATGTAGTGGGGTCCCCTTTACCCACATCTATGAATGGAAGAGGCACTCAACCTCCTCAAGCTCCTTTGGCTCATCTAGTTGGATCTTTGTGGTTGTAGTGGTAGCATTGGTTTCCTCATTGATGATCCACTTACCCTTATCCTAGACCGAATTAGATTTTGACTTAGGTTCCAAATATTTTTCTTTAATCTCGACNTGAAGGGATTGATGTTGTAGGACATGCGACACTATTGGAAGACGCAAAGGTCTCATCCCTGTCTCAACCAACTGATGTTGTATGATTGGGGGTGTGATGTTGTCGATAGCTTCAATATCTAGATGACCTTGGTTGACATAAGGTTCTTCTGAATCTCACTGTCAATAATGAAATGTAGTGGGGTCCCCTTTACCCACATCTATGAATGGAAGAGGCACTCAACCTCCTCAAGCTCCTTTGGCTCATCTAGTTGTATCTTTGTGGTTGTAGTGGTAGCATTGGTTTCCTCATTGATGATCCACTTACCCTTATCCTAGACCGAATTAGATTTTGACTTAGGTTCCAAATATTTTTCTTTAATCTTGACAAACAATGATTTTTTTGAGTGACATTCATTAGTGTTGCATTAGGGGATTTTTTGGAACTCAGACCACTTCCCAGTGTCCTTATACTTTTCATTATCCTTCTTTACCTACATCTTGAACTAGTTGTCTCGAGATTGGCTCTCCATGCTCTATCCCTTTTGTCATGAGTTAAGGATGCCTTTACCATACTTCTAGTGTGGGAAAGTGGAAAACCCAAACTCCCACATGTTCCACTGCTTAATTTTTTGCTTGATCTTGAAAACATAGTGGTAAGCGACTCCTAGTGAGGAAATTTACAAAAATACATCTATGCTTGGATGTACCTTTGTAGGCCATTTAGATACTTCAAAACCAAGTGCCACTCCGATTCTTTGATACCCATCTTTGAGTGCAAGGTATGGAAGATATTGGTGTACTCCAACATTGTTTGGTCTCTTTCCTAATGCAGAGTTGTCCATATCATGTATTGGTCATCATAGTTTCAAACATGGTATAATTCCTCCTTGAGGGCATTCAAAAAGGCCACCCATGTGGATCTTGTCTTGAATATTTCATACTCATATTTGTTATGTCTCTCCCAGTAACCTGCCCACCAATATTTGACATGGTGAAGGGATTTAAGGAGCGCGAAGGTGATCTTTTCAGTGTCAATTGTTTTTTGAATAGAGTAATAGCCTTCTAACAAGTTTAACCATTTTCCCAAATCATATTCATTAATCTAGACTTGAAATAAAGGGATATCATTGTTAAATTGTACCTTGAAGGGTGTTGCACCTCTAGAATGACTGCTTATTGAATGTATCTTTCCCATCTGAGGCAGTCGTTGAAGGATCCAGAAGAATTTTCCTATCATTTTGTTCCTATGTCATGTGAGGGATTCTTCAATAAAAAACTTTATAGGATCTCTTGGTCCTTTATCTGGATTTTCCCTTTCCATGGGAGTTCTCTTGGGTTGGAAAAAGTGCTCATCTTCTAGGGAAACTAGGTTGAGACCTGGCTCTCTATACTCTAACTTGATGGGGGACACGCTCTAAGAAAAAAAGAGTAGATTTATCTAATACCATTGATCTATATTGTATATGGAATGAAATGAAACACACACACATACATAAATATAACAAAGAGCGTGATTGTTGGTACAGGGGCAGACCCAAGGTTTAGCTCCAAGAGCGCACCAACAAGCCCTAACTACTGGACCTTTAGATAACACCTGCAAGGCAGATGCGGTCTCACTCGAAGTAGCTATGGGGGGTTTGCAAGACATAGATGTCTACAACCAAGGAGAATATCAAGTGGATCCAATAAAATAACAACACAACATTTATCTATCCAGTACCAACTTCAATCTACTTCGCACACTATCTGTCAAATCTAACACATTAATCAAATAACAATATATCAAATGACAAAGAACATAACATCAATCACACGTAACACAAGATATATGTGGTTCACCCTCTTTCTAGGCCTACGTCCACAGAACTATGCTTTTTAATATATTAAGATGGAAGCATACAGTTCTTATCTACGCTCTTAGTTAGCAAATCTTCTTTCTCCTTCTCTGTCTTTCTGTCCCCTTCTTGTGCACCCAACTGCAGGACTAATCTTCGCACCCAACTGAAGATATTACAATACCACAAGGCTCTGACACTTAGAACTTCTCTCTCTCATAACAATAAGCATTCATGCAATTAACCAACTAGAACCTGAACCCTCTTCCTTTATCTAGGTTCTTATTTATACATAACCAACTGAGATGAGGCAATAATCCTCAACAGATATCAATGTGTACCATAAACAAGTGCATCAACCATGCACCATCTTGTGCCAAACAACCTGTAATCAACTTGTACCATAAACAAGTGCATCCAACCATGTACCAAGTATATACCAATCATGTGTCAACTACTCATCAACAATGAATCATCACTATATACCAACATCATACACTATACACCTCATGTATGTGCCAACTCATCACCTGCTTGTCTCAACCATGACTAGTTTTGGATTAGTCAACAACCCTAAATTGAAATAATAATAAATTTGTACCTGTAATGAATAAAGATTTGAAACTGATACACAATGTTCTTCAGTGTGTTTTATGCAATTCCTCTAGATGTCACTACTTGTAACCTCTCATAAAATGAGTTATAGAAAAAATGGCATACCTTGCTGAATTCTTGCTTATTCTAGAGAGCAACCTTGTAGAGAGTGCCCCCACACAAAATACTTGTTGAATCAATTTTAATATGTTACAAAGAATACTAAATACTTTAATATAACCAACAAAATTGGTCTCACTTAATTTGGATATGTTATGAAGAAGTTATGATGTTTTTACCCAAAACACCTGTTTTAGACTAGTTTCAGGACTAGCCACAAACCCTATTTTCCACGGAGTGTATCTCCAAACATAAAACAATCCACAAGATGAATTTTTAACGACAGATACTTGGATATGTTTCCTCAATGAAATATCAATCTCACAGTTTGTGTCATTATAGAAAAAAAGTTATTGTGAAAATGGTGAGATGACCTATAAATAACATACCTTGGAAAACATCATGAAAATAATTTATCGTCCCTTGAATTCCGACCCTCTTTTCTTCACCTTCACTCTGAAATTAGGCTTAGATATCTTTTGGTTACCTCAATCACCTATAGATATTCAATATGCTCAAGTGTTCCACACCAGAAATGCTCAAGAAGCTCTCACAAGAAGCTCTCCATCAATACTCCAAAAGATATTCTCACACGAAGCTCTCCATTGATCCACAAAAAGGATGATCTACAAGAGTGTAACATACCCACTACGGAATTTAAAATTTTTTGGCCTTTTTCTTCTTTTCTCCGAGGGGCATAGTTCCCCGAATCCCTACGGGGACTGATACAGACCCTGCCATCCCTTATCCGCACTCATAGCATCGACGACTATGGCCACAGGCCTTATTAGAGAGGTGCTCATTGGCTTTCACAATTCGGGAAATGGTGATGCATGTAATCCCCTATTCCCTTACCTTTCGATGGGTCGAAACCCAAAAATAGATCTGAACGCTTAACGAAATTAACAACAACCTAGGTTAAGTCCAGGTACTCTACACTTCGGGATTTCACATATTGTAATTTTGGGATATGCGATGACATGAGGTCTCGCACCTAGTTTTCCCGGGAGCCGAAACTACGAATCACCATGTCTCATCCACCCTATTATTATTTCGGGGTTTCACAATTCAGTTTTTTAGGGATGGAGAGCACCAGAGAACTTACCAGTAGGTATCTTAGGTGCTAAAATACTGAAACACCCAATACTATCCATGCTAGCTATTTCGACATTTCTCCTTTCGAGATTTCGTGTTATGTGAGAGCAAGGGGTCTCGCTCCTAGTTTTCCCGGGAGTCAAAAATCCATAACACCAAACTCTATGCAGGCTCCACTATTTCTAGGTTTCGAGACTGGTGAATATATGGGGCCCATGCTTAGGTACCCCAGGTGTCGAAACACCAAAGTATAAATAAATTCTCCACTTCTATCTTTTTGAGACTCTGCAAGTCAGGATTTCGAAACTTACGAATACAAGGGAAACTTACCCTTGGGTCTTCCGGGTACCAAAACGCCGAAATGCCAAACCAAGTCACACTATGCCAAATCGATATTTCACGAGCTGGGTTTCGCATATCAGAACTTCGCAATACAAGAGGTCGAAGATTCACACTCCTCGACTACCCGAGTGCTGAAAAGCTGATATACCCGCTCATCCTACCCTCAACCAAATTTGGGGTTTCGTGGATCGGGGATTCGCGATGTGTGCAGACAGGAGGTCTCACATTAGATCTTCCAAGTATCAAAATGCCGAAATATCGAGACTTCCTCGCATGTTATCATTTCGGGATTTCGCAAGTCAGGATTTCGGGACTCGCGAGTACAATGGAATACACACTTAGGTATTTTGGGTACCGAAGTGCTGAAATATCCTATCTCATCCACACATTAATCTATTTCAGGGTTTCATTTATCAAGATTTCATGACCCGCGATGACCAGGGTTCTTGCCCTTTGATTTCCCGGGTGCCGAAATGTCGAGATGCTTATCGGCCGCCACGTGTACTCTACAGTTGGACAGTCCATACACTCTTAGGTGTCTTGAGATTAACGGTCCCGATTTCTTCCTTGCGAAGGTGATAAAGGGGTCGAGGCATTAACGTTTGCATTCCTTCATCAACTTTAACGGTCGTAACAAACCTTAAACCCTCCGAAAGGATCCCAATCCTGCATTTAGAAAGAGGAAGGGTATCTTGGGTATCGAACCACCGAAGGGTCCTAATTCATCCACGAGCTATCATTTCAAGATTTCGTAGGTCGAGGTTTCGGGACTCGCGAGTACAAGAGGACTCACATATAGATATCCTGGGTGTCGAAATGCAGAAATGTTGAAGTCTACAAAGACCATTCTCCCTCATGCAATATTTTAAGACTTATGCTATAATATCCTCCTTCGAGTCCTCAGGTAGTTTTCACCAGGTTCAAAGACCAGACCATAAGTTCTTCTGGAAGGTAAGGCAGCGATCCCAAAAGGGGTGCCCCTGTGGGAAGATCTATCCAGGGCATTACTTAAGGTGAATAAGGGCATAGATTTCCCAAGAACAGATTTGAAGTTTGAATTAGTTCAATATATATATATATATAAACATAAGCCATACATGGTCTTTCCAATAAAAGTATGCAGCCACCATTTCTGATCAAAACACCACACAGACAGTCTTATACTGAAACCAATTATAATTGCATAGACTATGAGCATACATGTTAGCATATAAATTTCAAGATGCAAGATATAAAACACTTATCAAAAATAACACCAGGTGTGATTGCAACTTCTGAGAGGGGTGCTCATTTCCACCCAACCGTAGGCTCAACGATTCTGAAGGGATTTACGACTAGCCACCCCCGAGCTGAGACCATGACGCTGCGAGACTGAGTCTTTGTTTAACAATGACCAAGAATGAAGATTACTCTCCTTCTTCTCTGCTATCACTCACTCTGTAGTTTTCCAGAGTTCTTCAAATCTTCTCTCTTTGATCCCCCCTCGCGTCTGTCCCCATGCCTTTTTCTCTTTTGCGAGGTTCCATGTGGCATGATCTTCCTCGCGGTGGTCAGGTCTGAGGACTCTACAGATGGGCAGTTTACCCCCCCCGCCATCTATCATTAACTCATGAGGATCCATTTACCTACCAACCTAGTGGGTGATTCAATTCGGGGCCAGTGAGCTGCTCTTGGTTCTTCGGGCCAGTGAAGTCCAGATATGATATTGGTTCCAGTGGAAGTTAACACCACCATTCCAGGTGCCTTCCATTGCCTTTCTTTAGCCACCGTGGTCTCTTTTTTAGCACATCCCCCTCTCAA
>JASDQU010712337.1:6970-24385 GCA_032191745.1 Picea mariana | reverse complement strand
AGTCAAATAATTTCTATAACATATCTGGTCCAGCCGATGGGATAATCTACATATCTACAACAATAGTGGAGGCCTGGTCTGTAGTAGAAGATGATGGATGGTCAAAAGGAAGTGGTTGGTCGACTCTTTGACCAGAAATAAGAGGTGGAGGAATAGGTCATGCCTGCTCATCTAGGTGAGGTGAAAGATGAGGACAAGGAATAAGTTCGGCTTGCATATTTAGGTGAGTTGAAATAGGAGGAGGAAGAATATGTGATTCTTTCTCATGATCTAGGTGAGGTGAAGGAGGAGGAGGATGATGTGGAGAGCAATAATGGCCACCCTCATCAATCGATGGGGTACTGGAAGGTGAGTTGTGCCTATAATCAAAATCCCTCCTCGCTGCTAGTAGTGTGGTAGCTCTGATGATATGATGCATAAGAGACATCAAATCACACGACATATCCCTCCAAAGCTCCAAAAGTATAGGATGTTCCTTGACATCTTTCACCAACACAAGGTGGACTTCCACCTCAGTCAAACGTGCATGGAGTCGATCACCCAATTCCAACCCGAATCGTGTATCTGGCCTACGACGCATGTCGTTGGGTATATGCACTTGAGGACCCTGACCTGCCACAACCTTAGGCATCATCTCCTCATCGTCATCTACTAGGGGAGGAGGCACGTCCCCAATTAAAGTGCCAATATATGCAAAAGATATAGTATACAATAATAATTACACAGTTTCATTAAAAAATTAATAAAGCAAGTTAATTAATGTGTTATAATTAATTTTATTCTAATTAAGTAAGACAATAAAATGAAACTAGATTAATTTAAAAAAAACACTAGTATTACCTCTATCATCTGGTGTCTCATATGGTGTGAAGAGGATGTTCGAACATCCTCTCCAATCCAAACCTGCATAAGGACATGACACCATGATGAACATGTGATCTGCCTCACTGCCTAGTATCCCTAGTGCGTCTGGGGAAATCCTGGCCAGAAACTCTGTCTGGCCCCTCTTGGGCATCATTGCCCCCCAAATGTGCATCCACACATGATTCCTTGGTCTAGCAAGATGACAGAAAAATTTCCGCCTCCTCTCTGGAAACCTCTCAAAAAATAAGAAAAATAGCTCTGAGGAGAAAGGGAAGTTCGACCTGCCACGTAATCATATACCAAAGGGACTAGTTCCTTTGGAAAGATTATTTGATGGGAATGATGTGGCATTGAAAGGGAAGGTATCCACTGATGATGTTGATATCATTGAGTGCAATGTGGGCACTGAAAAAGATCCAAAATATGTCAAATCGTCAAGCAACCTATCATAAAAGAAGAGGGAAAAATACACTAAGTTGTTGAAATATAACTTGCTAATGTATTTCTTGGACTTATGAAGATATCAGAACTTATGACACAAGCAGAATAGAGCACAAGATCCCATTAAAAGAAAACACCAAAACTTTCAGGCAAAATTTGAGGCAAATCAATCCTATGTTGCTTCCTATCATAGAGAGAGAGGTTAAGAATATTTTAGATGAAAAAATTATCATTCCTTTGAGGTATTCTGAATGGGTAGCCAATTTGGTCCCAGTAAGAAAAAAGAATGGGGAAATCAGACTTTGTGTCGATTTCCGAAATTTGAATAGAAGCTCAAAAAAGGATAATTATCCTTTACCTAAGATGGAGCACATATTACAGAAGGTGACATGACAACCAAGATGTCTATGGTTGATGGATTCTCTGGATACAATCAAGTATCTATTTTTCCAGAGGACAGGGAGAAGACGACCTTCACCACTCCTTGGGGGACATTTATGTACGCCAAGATGCTCTTTGGTTTGATGAACGCAGGGGCAAATTTTTAGCGAGCTATGGACATAACATTTATTGGAGAAAAGGATAAGTTTGTTGTTATCTATTTGGATGACATAACTATGTATTCTTAGTCTGATAAGGAACACTGTGATCATTTAAGAAAGGTTTTCTTGAAATGCAAAAAATTTGGCCTCTCTTTGAATCCAAAAAAATCATTATTTGTCATGAAAGAAGGAACATTATTGGGGCATATCTTGTCAACTGAAGGAGTAATGATTGATTCCAGCAGGCTTGAGGATATTCAAACTTTGTCACTCCTTAGATCTAAAAAAGAAGTACAATCTTTTCTGGGAAAAACCAACTTTTTGAGAAGAGTTGTGTCAAATTTTGCTGAATTAGTTAAGTATATCACAGCCATGCTGAGGAAGGATAGTGAAATCAAATGGATTGTTGAGGCCCGTGACTCTTTTGATCAAATAAAGAAATCCTTGACAGAAGCCCCTGTTATTGTCAACCCTGACTACTCCAAGGAGTTTCTCATTTTTTCTTTTTCCTCTTTTGATACAGTAGCAGCAATCCTATTGCAAAAGAACGTTGAAGGCTTAGAACAACCCATTGCATTTTTCAGTAGGGCATTGAGAGATGTTGAACTAAAGTATGACCTCATGGATAAGCAAGCCTATGCATTGGTTAAAGCTCTTAAGTCCTTCAGGGTTTATGTGTTGCATTCAAAATTTATTACTTATGTTCCTTCAGTTGTTGTAAAAGAAATTCTTATTCAGCCTGATATTGATGGAAAACGCAGTAGATGGATTGATGAAATAATTGAATTCGATTTAGAAATCAGGCCTACCAAATTGGTTAAAGGTGAGGGTTTAGCCAAGATGTTGGCTGAATCGAATTGCTCAGCGTTGGGGGTAAATTTCATTAGCTCATGTGCAGAAAAGCAGCAGGCTGAATTAAATGACAAAGGTATTCAAATCATCCCTGCATTGGTAGATTGCAGCTGGTACAAGTACATTATATTTTTCTTGCAGAATTTACAACCACCAAGTGGTATGGAAAAGAACAAGGTGAGAGAATTAAAACTCAAATCAATAAAGTATTGCTTGGTTGATCAAATTTTGTATTGGAAGGACCCATTGGGAGTCCTATTGAGATGCCTAGACCCACAAGAAGCCCAAAAGATTATGTCTGATTTTCATGAGAGTTTGTGTGGGGGGCATCATTTTTAGAGAACCACTACCTACAATATTCTTAGGGCTGGGTATTTCTTGCCTAGTCTGTTCACAGATGTTTGTGCTAATATTAGAGCACATGATAAGTGTCATAAATTTTTTGGAAAGCAACAACTTAAGTCTTTTGCATTAAAGCCCGTAGCAGCTTCGATACCTTTTCAACAGTGGGGCCTAGATTTTATTGGTGAAATTCATCCCGCTTCCAGTGGCCAACATAGATGGATCTTGACTACCACATATTACTTCACTAAGTGGATAGAGGTTATTCCTACCAGGAATGCTTCCCACAAAGTGATCATCGGTTTCCTTGAAGACATTATGGTGAGGTTTGGCTGCCCAGACAGAATTTTCACAGGAAATGTTGCATATTTCAAGGATGAACCATTGATTCATTTCTATGAATAGTTTGGAATCACATTGATTCACTCTACCCCTTACTATCCGCAGGGAAACGAGCTTGCATAATTCTCTAACAAAAGCATTATAAATATTATTAAAAAGCTGCTAGAGGATAACAAAAAGGCATGGGATTCGAAACTCAAATTTTCTCTATGGGTTGACAAAGTGACAATGAAAAGATCCTTGGGACTTTACCCTTTCTAGCTGGTATATGGAGTTGAGGCATTTTTTTCTTCTCAACTTGCATTACCTATGGCGAAATTCTTCCAGGATTATCAAGGGGAGCCAGATCATATGATCAGGAGGATTCAACAGTTGGTTGATGTGCAATAGACTTAGGAATAGCTTGTAGACAAGGCATATGACCATAAACTGAAGATCAAGCGGGCATTCGACAAGAAGGTGAACAAAGAGGATTTTCAACTGGGTGAGTTGGTGCTCAAGTGGGATGCACCGAGACAAGATAAAGGAAAGCACGGTTAATTTGAAGCTTTATGGGTTGGGCCTTTAAAAATCTCGGAGGTATTCTCTAATAACACCTTCAAGCTGCAGAATATGGAGGGTGAAGAGGTTTTTGGTGGCCCTATCAATGGGCATTTCCTGAAAAAGTACTTTGCTTGAGCCTTGAATGGATCTTCATGTAATTGTAAATAGCATTTTTGTTTTTATTTTTTGTTCCAATAACTGACCCCATAGCCCTAGAATAAGGAACTAAATCTACTCATTCTTGGTAGCCTGTATGGGGCATGCCATCCCCTATGGAGCCAATGTTATCACACTAAGTTGCCTTGGGTTTTTAGTTTGATTAATACTTTTTTAAGCCTTAGATTTCAATTTTTTGAGTCTCCTCCTCTTAAAGTTTGATGTTAGGTTTATCTTAGAAAATTAAAGTTTTGAGTCATAGTTATTATTTGGTCCTCAATTTGGTTTATGGTTCTAGAACCTCTTCAGCTCATGCCTCATGACACAAAGGTGGCAAGATAGTTAGGACAAAACCCGTGGACATGCACCTTTTTGACATAGATCCCATGGCAAGGGAGATATTTCAAAGAGCAGGATGCCTCTCTTTCTGCCAGAACATGCAGAGAGGCCATCCAGAGGTAGAAAAAAAGTTTGCATTAAATTTTTATGGAAATAAAACTGGAGTTTGGGATTTAGAATTTGAGGTAACTGAAACCTCCATCTCAGCTGCAACAGGGATTCCCATTTCAGGTGAAAATTGGTTTAAGGGCATGGTTTTGAGTTCACCCTTTATTAAAGTTCTCTTAAAGCTTGAATATCGAGCCAATGAATTGTCTAAGAGTATGCCAAGGAATCAACTGATCGAGAAGTTTGATAGAATTTTGAAGATTATACAGAGATTTTTTACTTGTAAAGGGAGATTTAACACCTTGTATCATTACCACATAAGTACGTTGTTACATTTTACTGGTAAGATTGAGATGAATGTTCCTTATTACTTGTTGATAAGTATAGGTAAAATGTTAGATAGGGTGCAAGCCAAATCTAAGGATGTGGATTCTAGCCTTTTCCGCTCTGGATTGATCGAAATGTTAGGCTTCGAAGAGTTGGGAAAGAAAGAGATTTCATGTGAGAATTTTGTGGTTACTTCTCACTTCAAGTTGGACCCAGCACCTACGCCCCAATCACAGATTACAGTTCCTTCAACATCCACCAATACTAAAGCAGGTATCAACAAGAAGAGAAAGGGCAGAGCCCATGTTTTAGAAATCAACAAACATATCATGGAAGATGAGGAGGAGACTTGTCCTTCTCCACATAGATATTTCTCACCCCCACCTCCACCAGGGTTAGAAGAAGTGCCTTCCTCTACCAAGTTGACATATAAGAGAGGAAAGAAGCTTCTCTTTCCCTCTTCTCCTCCAGCAGTCGAAATCAAGGGTAAAAGACCTTTCACTAGGTCATCAATGCATAAGGAGAAAGGAAAAAGCATTGAAAAGATTGTGGAGGAGAAATTAGAAACCCCTATTCATAGGAAGAAGGGTAAAGGTACCAAAAGAACTTTGGAGAGGAAATATGAAGTCTTTGTGAAATATTTTGAAGATCTTGTGAAGAACAAAGGAGAAGTTGTTGTGAAAGAGAAGAATCATAAAGGAAAGGGTTTCGAGAAGGATCGTGAAACACACAAGCAAATTCCTGTATAGGGGGAAGAAGAGGATGAGAAGAATCCTATTGAGACTGTGCATGTCTCTACTCCCCCTGGTGATCATACCTTCAAGAGACTTATCAGACAACTTAAGTAGTCAAGAAAAGAAGTGGCTAAATTGAAAAAGGAAGCCATGTATGAAAGAGTCAAGATGACAGAGCTTATGGATGGCTACAGTCATACCCTTGACTTGGCAATATTTGCAGCAAGGAGGACTCAAAACCTACATAGACAGCTCTAGAACCTCTAAAGGTAGAATAGAGGTTTCCAGGCCCAGAACAGGAATCTAAAGGCAAAATTGAAGCATTTCCAAGATGAGGTAGCCCAAAGGAATTTATAGGTCTTGGTCGAGGCTGCCATTGAAGATGACAAACCAACAACTAAGGAGAGCACAACTACATTGAAGAAGCTTGCCAGTGCCAAGAAGAAGAAGACTACTGATTCAATTGAAGATACTCTTTCTACCAGAAAGAGTGTGAGGCTAAGTGTCAAGATGACAAATTAGCTGGTAAGGGGTAAGCTCCATTTTAGGGATTTTTCCCTTTTGGGTGGGTTAACTAATATGAAAATACTATCTTTTTCCATCTATACAGGATTCTAGGCGTTTAGATATATGGATTTTGAGTTTTTTCTAAGTGCTAGCTTCACTCAGTGGTAAAAGCACTACCTATGGCATAGTCAAGACACTTAAGTAAAATGGTTTTGTCATCATGGAAAGACATTATCTGCTCTGCAGTTGTTCAAGATTCAAAGACGCTGGGTTTTGGCATTGCTAACCAAACCTGTATGAAAATGCAGCGTAAGTGGCGCTGTGTAAAAGCACTACATAATATTCCACAGAGCACAGAATTGGTATACGGGTGAAACACAGTGATGCTACCCATAGGCACTATGTAATATTTGGCAGGGAGAAGGTTTACACACAGGCACAGCACAGAGGCACTACCTTATATTTCAACAGAGGATAAATGATGGCATATATATGCAACATAGGGGCGCTACCTTCTCTCCTTGTTCCATTTTAGGGTGCGCTATCCAGAGTTGCTACTCAAGGAGGTTGACAGCAAACACCAAGAATCTTGGAGGACTAGGCCAACAACCTTGGATAAGTTGATGATGTAGAAAGTTACAGAAGTAGCAGCTGGCATGCTGAGGACAACTACAAGCTCCAAAAGGACATAGGGAAAAACAAGAGCTGAGCAACAAAAGAGGATCAAATCAGTTAGAAGCATGACTAGATTAGTCACCAACATTTTCTTGTTTTATAGCATAGGTTGTTTTCTTAGTTGCTAGAAAAAATAAATGTTTAAGAGATTTTCAAGGGAAGGAGGCCAGCTCGTACCTCCAGTTGTTGCCTCCCTTTTTGTTATAAATAGATAGATCAATTTATTTAGTAGGCTTGGATGGTTAAGAAAGGTTCCCTTTATTTTGTAATATTTTGATGAAGTGACTATGATCTAGTGATGTACTGGACTTAAGACTTTTTGGCTAACAGAAATCAACTTCCTTTCCAATCTATTTTCTTCAGTTGCTAAATTTTCATGCTTTGAAGGATTCACATGAATTATTGTGGTGTTGTGATGGTGGATGTTTGATCATTATATTATCATGATGTTTATTTAGCTTTCTTATTTTCTGATGTCAAGAATATCTTGTGATTAGAAATGTTCTTCCTTATACTTTTGTAGACCTGATGTTTGTAGCAGTCCCTACACTCCTCTCACTCAAGTCTTGCCTTTATTCATACTTACTCTGAAAATACTGGTAGAAGTTAGCCAAGACCTTAATTGCTGGTGCATGCTATCCCTTTTGCCTGAGTTAGAACATTACCATTTGAGTCCTTTTCCATTTGACCCGTTAAAACATTATATCATTCACATATAACTTGATGGGTATTGGGATTGCCTTCTATGCAATCTAAAGGTGACTCCTAGTGCTAAACTTCTTGGTGCCACTGTCGGGGAATTATTTGAAGACTTTTCCCTGGGATTAAAATGACACAGTATTCTAGTTCTAAAGGTGCATTATAACTCAGTGCTTCGAAGATTGTAGACTGCACCTGGCGACTCCATTGTTTCAACTCTGGCACCTAAAGGCAGATACATGAGATCAATTCGACAACAACCTTTGGTACCACCTGAGGCTGACCTAGAGAAGATAATGAAGAAGGGAAAAGCTTCCCCAAAAAAAAAATCTACTGCTGCTACAAGTGTTTCTGGTCAGTTGCCTGATTCTACTCTTGATACTCCAGCGATTTTATCAAGTAATTTTCCTTTATCTTCTGCTGAAGTATCTAAAAAGCTTGATTTTGGAGAGTTTCCTATTGAAAAATCTTCCTTTGAGACTAAACTAAAAGAGGAAAACATTGATATATTTTCTTCCCCTGATATTGAGAAGTGTTTTAGTCTTGATAGTTTTAAAGATTTCCCTACTTTAGGTTTTGCTATGCCTCTTTCTGTTAAAAATTTTGTTGCTAAAGAAGTAGGAACTTCTTCTCCCTCCCAGACCTTACCATCCTCTTCAGAAACTCAACCTCCTATTGTGAAAACTGAACCCCCCCCCTTCATCCCTTCCTTCCTCTGCTACTACACATATAGTCAAGTCTCTTTCTCCTTCTTTTTCACCAAGAATCCAAAATCAAATGGAATTTGTGAACCCCCCTGCTAATAGGATGGATTCCATAGTAGTTGCAAGATATGCTCCTCTACTTTTACCTCAGCCACTGAATTCCCTTCCCCCTGGAGATTATTTGAAATGCATGCCTAAGTTTATGAGAGAATAAGATGTAACAACTAAGGAACATCTTGTTGCCTTCTATAGCTATGCAAATAACCAAAATATTGAAAATGAAGATGTTTGGATGAGGGTTTTCGTCCAAAGCCTGTTTGATGAGGCTAGGAAGTGTTTTAGGGGTCTATCCCCTGGATCCATTACTGGTATTGAGGCATTGGATGAAGCCTTCTTGAGGCATTGGGGTGGAAAAAAGGATTTTTTGTACTACATCACTGAATTTGGGTCTTTGAAAAGGAAATAAGGAGAGTCTGTCTCTGACTTTTCTAAAAGATTTAACAAAATGTACAAGAAAATCCCTTATGACATCAAACCTACTGAAACCATGGAAAAACTCACTTATGCCAGTGCTTTTGATTCCGAATTCTACCTCCTTTTGATGGAAAGAAGGTCACCTTCTTTGGTTCATATGAAATATGTTTCCTTAGAGGTAGAATCCAACATAGTCGCATCAGATAAACTCAGGGGAAAATCTGATAGGGATAGGGAAAAAAAAAGATGAAGCTTCAACCTCTGATTCCTCTATTGTCCATTCTCAAGTAGATGAGCTGACCAAATTAGTAAAATCTCTCTCCACTGAAATTGAGAAATTGAACTTAGAAGGAAGACAACCATATAAAAATGCTCAAAACACTTAAAACAAAGGTAATTTTAGGAGACCCAACAATGCTCCCTAAATCCTTCCCAGAAACAGAGAGAGAGATGATCAGAGGGTACAAGATCCTTTGCAAAATAATTTAGTGGCAGATGAAGAAGAAGAGGAGGTTGAAGTTGATCACGAGATTCACTGTTTAGGTGATACTTCCCCATCCCCACACTTGACTCAATCCTCTTATGAGCAATCTTTAATGGATATTCAAATTAATGAGTTAAGCAAGGGGGAGAAAGAAAAGGAGAATCCTGGTAGATATAATTTGAGATCTAAGAAGAATGCAGAAAAAACTGAAGCCCCTAATCAGCCTGTCCAGAAAGAATATCCTGCCAAGGCTGTGATAGTGAGAAGCAAGGAAAAGGACTCTCAAAAACCACAAGTTCTGATCAAAGATCCTCCTCCTAAAACCAAAGAGATCTTGAAGCCTTCCCCTTCCTTCAGTTTTGAGAATGAGATCCAGAAAATAAAGATCCTTGTACCTTTTTTGGAATTGATAAAAAATGAGGATTTTARAAAATATTTATCCAAAATGTTACAACCAGAATCATCTCCAAATGCCAYTGATTCCATAAATCTGCAAGATGMAAAACCARYARTRATWTTAGGTCCTTTGATAGAAGACRGAKATGAMTCATCYCCACCTTTTTATACTTCACTGAATAYACATGATAAGGTGCTACACAATTGTMTCATGGATTCAGGGGCATCCCACAATCTTATGCCAAAATCTGTTATGGATGAACTTGGGTTAGAAGTCACAAAGACCTATCATGATTTATATTCTTTTGACTCCAGAAAAGTCAAATGTCTTGGAGTCATTAAGGATATGGTGGTGAACTTATTTCAACTGCCCATGAAGAGTATACTTATGGATATCATAGTTGTTGATGTTCCCTCCAAGTTTGGTATGCTCTTATCAAGATCCTAGATAAAAAGAATTGGGGGAACCTTGCAGATGGATCTCTCTTATGCTACTATTCCTGTTTTTTGGGGAGAGCATAGAAGACTTTACAGGGAAGCCCAATTGGCTTACATAATTAGTGATGAAGCAAACCCCACCAATCACCATGTTTTTTGTTTTGATACATATCTGGGATCTAGTATTTTGTAGCTCACCGATGCCCCGTAAGCCCCTTTAGAAATTAGGAAAAAGTCCATCAACTTTTCTGAAGAGACTCCTCTAACTACTTTTGTTTGGAAGATGTTATTTGATGGAGCCTCTTCCAAGGAAGGTGTTGGTGTTGGGCTGATCTTTGTCTCACCAACTCAAGAAACTGTATATTTGTCACATAAACTAGAATTTGAGACTACTAATAATGTGGCAGAGTATGAGGCTCATGTCTTGGGTTTGAGGGTAGGAAAAGACATGGGGATAGAGGAGCTATCAGTATTTGGGGATGCTGAATTGATAGTTCATCAGATTAAAAATATTTATCAAACAAAGCATCCTAGGCTTAGATCTTACAGAAATGAAGTATGGGATTTAGTGGGCACTTTTTTCTCTTCTTTTAATATATCATTTATTCCTAGAGAAGAGAATATTGTGGTTAATTCTTTGGTTGTATCAGCAAGAAATTCCCATACCACCAAAAATCAAATATGATGTAGAAGTCAAATACAAGTCTTCTATACCAGACAATGTAAAATATTGGAAGGTGTTTGAAGATGATTTAGAACATAAAAATTTTCTTGAGACTATTGATGAATTTTCTGCATTGCACATTGATCAGGATCACGATCCAGAAATCACTCCTCATGCTGATGTTTTCCTCAATAAAATTGATAATCATCATATTGTGCAGTTTCCTAGCAATCATATACCAAAGTCACTAGTTCCTTTGGAAAGATTATTTGATGGGAATGATGTGGCATTGAAAGGGAAGGTATCCACTGATGATGTTGATATCACTGAGTGCAATGTGGGCATTGAAAAAGATCCAAAATATGTCAAACTATCAAGCAGCCTATCAGAAAAGAAGAGGGTAGAATATACTAAGTTGTTGAAATAATTTGCTGATGTATTTGCTTGGAATTATGAAGATCTCAGAACTTATGACACAAGCATAATAGAGCACAAGATCCCATTAAAAGAAAACACCAAACCTTTCAGGCAAAAGTTGAGGAAAATCAATCCTATGTTGCTACATGTCATGGAGAAAGAGGTTAAGAAGATTTTAGATGAAAAAATTATCATTTCTTTGAGGTATTCTGAATGGGTAGCCAATTTGGTCCTAGTAAGAAAAAAGAATGGGGAAATCAGACTTTGTGTCGATTTCTGAAATTTGAATAGAAGCTCAAAAAAGGATAATTAACCTTTACCCAAGATGGAGCACATATTACAGAAGGTGACAGGAGCAGCCAAGATGTCTATGATTGATGGATTCTTTGGATACAATGAAGTATCTATTTTTCTAGAGGATAGGGAGAAGACCGCCTTCACCACTCCCTGGGGGACATTTATGTATGCCAAGATGCCCTTTGGTTTGATGAACGCAGGGGAAAATTTTTAGTGAGCTATGGACATAGAATTTATTGGAGAAAAGGATAAGTTTGTTGTTATCTATTTGGATTACATAACTGTGTATTCTCAGTCTGATAAGGAACACTGTGATCATTTAAGAAAGGTTTTCTTGAAATGCAAAAAATTTGGCCTCTCTTTGAATCCAAACAAATCATTCTTTTCCATGAAAGAAGGAAAATTATTGGGGCATATTGTTTCTAATGAAGGAGTGAGGATTGATTCCAAGAGGGTTGAGGATATACAATATTTGCCACTCCCTAGATCTAAAAAAGAAGTACAATCTTTTCTGGGAAAAATCAACTTTTTGAGAAGATTTGTGTCAAATTTTGTTGAGTTAGTTAAGTATATCATAGCCATGCTGAGGAAGGATAGTGAAATCAAATGGACTATTGAGGCCCATGTTTCTTTTGATATAATAAATAAAGCCTTGACAGAAGCCCCAGTTCTTGTCAGCCCCGACTACTCCAAGGAGTTTCTCATTTTTTATTTTGCCTCTTTTGACACAGTAGCAACAATCCTATTGTAGAAGAACATTGAAGGATTAGAAAATCCCATTTCCTTTTTCAGTAGGGCATTGAGAGATGCTGAATTAAAGTATGACCTCATGGATAAGCAAGGCTATGCATTGGTTAAATATCTTAAGTCCTTCAGGGTTTACGTTCTACATTCAAAAGTTATTGCTTATGTTCCTTCAGTTGTTGTAAAAGAAATTCTTATTCAGCCTGATATTGACGGAAAACGCAGCAAATGGATTGCTAAAATCCTTGAATTCGATTTAGAAATCAGGCCTACCAAATTCGTTAAAGCTCAGGGTTTATCCAAGTTGTTGGTTGAATCGAATTGCTCAGCGTTGGGGGTAAATTTCATTAGCTCATGTAAATAAAAGCAGCAGGCTGAATTAAATGACAAAGGAATTCAAATCATCCCTGCATTGGCAGATTGCAGTTGGTACAAGAACATTATATTTTTCTTGCATAATTTACAACCTCCAAGTGGTATGGAAAACAACAAGGTGAGAGCATTAAAACTCAAATCAATAAAGTATTGCTTGGTTGATCAAATTTTGTATTGGAAGGACCCATTGGGAGTGCTGCTGAGATGCCTAGACCCGCAAGAAGCCCAAAAGATTATGTTTGATTTTCATGATAGTTTGTGTGGGGGGGCATCATTTTTGGAGGACCACTGCCTACAAGATTAGGGCTGGGTATTTATGGCCTAGTTTGTTCACGGATGTTTGTGCTAAGATCAGAGCATGTGATAAGTGTCAAAAATTTTCTGGAAAGCAGCAGCTTAAGTCTTTTCCATTAAAACCCATAGCAGCTTCGGGACCTTTTCAACAGTGGGGCCTAGATTTTATCTGTGAAATTCATCCTGCTTATAGTGGCCAACATAGATGGATCTTGACTACCACAGATTACTTCTCTAAGTGGATAAAGGTTATTCCTACCAAGAATGCTTCCCACAAAGTGATCATTGGTTTCCTTGAAGACATTATGGCAAGGTTTGATTGCCAAAACAGAATTGTCACTGGCAATGCTGCATCTTTCAAGGCTAAACCATTGATTCAGTTCTATGAACAGTTTGGAATCACATTGATTCACTCTACCCCTTACTATCTGTAGGGAAACGGGCTTGCAGAATCCTTGAACAAAAGCATTATAATGATTATTAAAGAATTACTAGAGGATAACAAAAAGGCATGGGATTCCAAACTCAAATTTTCTCTATAGGCTGATAGAATGACAATGAAAAGATCCTTGGGACTTTCCCCTTTCCAACTGGTATATGGAGTTCAGGTAGTTTTTCCTTCTCAACTTGCATTACCTATGGAGAAATTCTTACAGGATTATCAAGGGGAGCCAGATCATATGACCAGGAGGATTCAATAGTTGGTTGAGGTGCAACAGACTCGGGAACAAATTGTAGACAAGGCATATGACCATCAAATGAAGATCAAGCAGGAATTCGACAAGAAGGTGAACAAAGAGGATTTTCAACTGGGCGAGCTGGTGCTCAAGTGGGATGCACCGAGACAATATAAAGTCAAGCACGGTAAATTTGAAGCTTTATGGGTTGGCCCTTTCAAAACCTCGGAGTTATTCTCTAATAACACCTTCAAGCTGCAGAATATGGAGGATGAAGAGGTTTTTGGTGGCCCTGTCAATGGGAATTTCCTGAAAAATTACTTTTCTTGAGCCTTGAATGGCTCTTCATGTCATTGTAAATAGCATTTTCTTTTTTATTTTTTGTTCCAATAACTGACCCCGTAGCCCTAGGATAAGGCACTAAATCTACTCATTCTTGGCAGCCCGTAGGGGGCATGCCATCCCCTATGGAGCCAATGTTATCACACTAAGTTTCCTTGGGTCTTTAGTTTGATTAACACTTTTTTAAGCCTTAGATTTTAATTTTTTGAGTTTCATCCTCTTAAAGTTTGATGTTATGTTCATCTTAGAAGATTAAAGTTTTGAGTCATAGTTCTTGTTTGGTCCTCAATTTGGTTTATAGTTCTAGAACCTCTTTATCTCATGACTCATTTTTGGTCCTCATCATGACTTGTCCCTAAATCGAATCCTCCCATTGCTAAACTGATGTGACTCCTCTTTCTCTTCACTCATGACCTAGTAAGCACAACTCATTGTACTCACTTACCTATCCAATCATTTTTTGATTTGGAAGCACTGCCTACTCAACAGGCAATTCCGTAGCGCCTATCACGCTTATCATCCATCCACTCCAATTCATGATTTCCATGATTGAGACTATGTCCCTTGTTTTCAATGCCAAAATTCGGTTAATGTGCTTTCAAAATATCTTGCATTTATGATCCTTGGTAACGGCTTCTTAATTTTGAAAAGTTTAACAGTGTCGTGCTATGTAAGTTTTCCAGTTCCGATCAAGTGACCACATGTCAACTAAAGATGATGTTGTGAGAGATTCCAGGGCTGAAGTTTCCTCAATTTCATCCTATGATCATGCTGAAGACCTCAACATGTGTTGATTTTACAGGTATCCTGTGCAGCCTCCTTTGCATATTAATTTTCTCAGGAAATTTGTGCTCGGGTTTTTGGTTTTTTAAGCCTGCAGGGTAGTAAGGAATCCACATTTGTGTACCTGAAAACGTCCTTGCCTGTGTCCATGGTCTAATTACTGTCATTTTCTTTAACCATTGAAGTTGCAGGCCTATAATAGCTTATCCTCTGTGTATGCATTGTGCTACCCAGAGGCCCTGCTCAAACCCTCTTTGTTTTCCTTGCTCCCTTTCATCCTGTACAAAGAGCCATTCCGGATTACCCCTTCATATTCTATGCTCTAAAAAGCCTATACAAGTCTAAAGGTCTATTTCCCATAGTCAATCTTGGATTTCTAAGAACTGTCAATTTTAAGGGCCATCTTTGTAGATTTGAAACCTGAATTGAATCTTTCTAGTCATTAGCATCCCTTAAGCCTCCCAAGAACCCTCATTTTTCATTCATGGAGACCCCTCAGTTGAAGAAAGCACACAAAGGTGGCAATATAGTTAGGACAGAACCTGTGGACATGCGCCTTTTTGACACAGAGCCCATGCCAAGGGAGTATTTCAAAGAGAAGGATGCCTCTCTTTCTGCCAGAACATGCAGAGAGGCCATCCAGAGGTAGCAAAATAGTTTTCATTAAATTTTGATGGAAAGAAAACCAGAGTTGGGGATTTGGAATTTGAGGTAACTAAAACCTTCATCTCAGTTGCAACAGGGATTCCCATTTCAGGTGAAAAGTGGTTCAAGGCCATGGGTTTGAGTTCACCCTCTGTTAAAGATCTCTTCAAGCCTGAATATCGAGCCAATGAATTTTCTAAGAGTGTGCCAAGGAATCAACTAATTGAGCAGTTTGATAGAATTTTGAATATTATACAGAGATATTTTACTTGTGAAGGGAGATTTAACACCTTGTATCATTACCACATAAGGATGTTGTTACATTTTACTGGTAAAATTGAGATAAATGTTCCTTACTACCTGTTGAGAAGTATAGGTAAAATGTCAGATAGGGTGAAAGCCAAATCTAAGGATTTGAATTCTATCCTTTTCCACTCTGGATTGATCAGAATGTTAGTCTCTGAAGAGTTGGGAAAGAAAGAGATTTCATGGGAGAATTTTGTGGTTACTTCTCACTTCAAGCTGGACCCAGCACCTACTCCCCAATCATAGATTGTAGTTCCTTCATCATTCAACAGTACTAAAGAAAGTATCAACAATAAGAGAAAGGGCAGAGCACCTGTTTCAAAAATCAGCAAATAGGTCATGGAAGTTGAGAAGGAGACTTGTCCTTCTCCACATAGAGATTTCTCACCCCCACCTCCACCAGGGTTAGAAGAAGTGCCTTCCTCTACAGAGTTGAAATCTAAGAGAGAAAATAAGCTTCTCTTTCCTTCTTCTCCTCCAACAGTCAAAATCAAGGGTAAGAGACATTTCACTAGGTCATCAATGCATAAGGAGAAAGGAAAAAGCAATAAAAATCTTGTGGAGGAGAAATCAAAAACCCCTATTCAAAGGAAGAAGGGTAAAGGTACCAAAATACCTTTGGAGAGGTAAGATGAAGTCTTTGTGAAAGGTTTTGAAGAGCCTGTGAAGAACAAAAGAGAAGTTATTGTGCAAGAGAAGAAGCATAAAGGAAAGGGTTTTGAGAAGGCTGGTGAAACACACAAGCAAGTTACTGTACAGAGGGAAGAAGAGGGTGAAAAGAAGCCTGCTGAGACTATGCATGTCTCTATTCCCCCTGGTGATCATACCTTCAAGAGACTTATCAGACAACTTAAGGAGTCAAGAAAAGAAGTGGCTAAATTGAAAAAGGAATCCATGTCTGAAAGATTCAAGATGACAGAGCTTATGGATGGCTACAATCATACCCTTGACTTGGCAAGATTTGCAGCAAGGAGGACTCAACCCCTACATAGATAGCTCTAGAACCTCTACAGGTAGAACAAAGGTTTCCAGGCCCAGAACAAGAAGCTAAAGGCAAAATTGAAGCATTTCCAAGATGAGGTAGCCCAAAGGAATTTATAGGTGTTGGTCAAGGCTTCCATTGAAGATGACAAACTAGCAGCTAAGGAGAGCACAACTACAATGAAGAAGCCTACCAGTGCCAAGAAGAAGAAGTCTGCTGAGTCAATTGAAGATACTCTTTCTACCAAAAAGAGTGTTAGGCTAAGTGTCAAGGTGACAAAATAGTTGGTAAGGGGTAAGCTCCATTTTGGGGATTTCTCCTTTTTGGGAGGGTTAAATAATATGCAAATACTATCTTTTGACATCTATACAGGATTCTAGGCATTTAGCTATATGGATTTTAAGTTTTTGCTAAGTGATAGCTTCAATCAGTGGTAAAAGCACTACCTATGGCATAGTCAAGGCACCTAAGTAAAATGGTTTTGTCATCATGGAAATACACAATCTGCTCTGCACTTGTTCAAGATTCAAAGATGTTGTGTTTTGGCATTGCTACCCAAACCTCTATGCAAACGCAACGTAAGTGGTGCTGCGTAAAAGCGCTGCGTAATATTCCACAGAGTGTAGAATTGGTATACAGGTGCAACATAGCAGTGCTACCTATAGGATCTATGTAATATTTGGTAGGGAGCAAGTTTACACACAGGCATAGCACAGGGGCAATACCTTATATTTAAACAGAGGATAAATGATGGCGTATATATGCAACACAGGGGTGCTACCTACAGGCGCTACCTTCTCTCCTTGTTCTGTTTTAGGGTGCGCTATCCATAATTGCTACTCAAGGAGGTTGCCAACAAACACCAAGAATCTAGAAGGACTAGGCTAATAGCCTTGGATAAGTTGATGATCGAGAAAGTTAC
>JASDQU010712334.1:38163-52215 GCA_032191745.1 Picea mariana | reverse complement strand
TACATTTATTTTTCCCCTATACTGGTTTGCCATCGCCTTAATCTCTCATTATCCTATATATACATATATATTAATGGTAAATTAAATGATGGATAATGATAAACTACAAAGATGAATGCATGCTTATAAATAGAAAAATGAAAATACATATATGTATACTTATATTATAAACAATAGTAAATAAATAAAGTTAAGCATGTAAAAATTAAAAGGGATTGAATAATGAGCACACATGCTCTTTGAGTTTTGAAAAGAAAGATAAAATAATATAAACAAAATAAATTAAAAAGAAAAGTAAGAAAATGGAAAGGGAAAAAGGGGGGAAAACCTAAGGAAAGGGAGAATTAGGGTTGGAGTCTGGATAAAAGAAAGGGGGAGGGGGAAAGAAGGGGACTTTTTGCTCAGATTGGTAAGGTTATGATGCCAGAATAGAGACTGACTGATTTCTAGTAGGAGTTGGGGATTCTCAGCAGAAGGGAGTGGTAGCTCCGCCTTGGAGGCGAGCTGAGAAGCTAGTTACTCTCTGATTGTGTGTGGCCCCTTTGCAGCTCGGGGGGCTGAGGGGGAAGAAGAGTACCCCTAGCGTTGGCTGGGAGGTACCGGTGAGTTTATTGCGGTCGGCAAGCGGGAGTTCTGAAGACAGAAGCAGCAGAGAGCACGGGAGTCAATAGCGGCAGACAAATAAGGCAAAGGTATGTTCCTGAACTCAGTAAGGTCGAATGCATAGTGATTACTGCTGAGATTGTGATTGTATGGTGTGAATCGTGTTCTGAATAGTATGTCAAATGGTTAGGGTGTAAACTGGTAGCTTTAAATGGTTATTTCGCTCTTCCCCTCTCCTTTCATATCTAGTACAGGTAGGGGTTCTGGTAAGTTGGTTGAGTCTATGGCTCTTCCGTTTTTATGGTACCTGGTCCAGTTTTCATTTTTTTTTTGTATTGGGCGTTTTTTTTTCAGTGGATTTCGTTTTTGGTGCATTGGGCGAATTCTTGGCAGTGGGGTTTCGTTTTTTTTGTATTGGGCGTATTGTTCAGTGGATTCTCACTTGTTCTGTGGGCGAATCTGTTACGGTGGGCGTGCTTATATTACTAGGGTTTGTACCACCGTGGGTTCTTGGTACCAGTCCGGGCATGTCTTGTTTTACCAGGGTTTCCTTTTATTTTTGTTGTGGGCTTTTCGTGTTCTTAGTTGCTGTAAAATACATGGTGAACCTCGCTGTTTTTCGCCGTAAGAATACCGTCCTCTCGTGTCCATTTTGGGAAATGCGTTGGGGCATGGTTATTCCATTCCAGTGGGCATTTCTTTTACTACAGCGGTCGCTGGTGGATTTTATACATTATTGCTGGTGTGTTTTTTTTATTTCAATGGGCGTTCATTTAGTACCGCGCGTTTCCTTTAGATGTTGCTGGTGGATTTTACGTAATCCCTGAGCGTTTTTTTTTCTTGCCACGAGCTTTAAACATTTCTGTGGCGTCCTGTCGAAGGCGGGCTTTTACTTATGGTTTCGGGGCGTTCTTAATTTGCTGGGGTCGACGGTAATGTGGCTGAATGTACCGCCATTCCTTTATGTAAAAACAATTTCGTTTTTGGGAGAGGTCGAGTCTCATACCCATCGTGATTGATCGCCTAGATGGAGGGTTAATGTTGTGAATCATTGGGTGACCTTCCCTTGTCTGCGTTTCCATCAAAATTTTATCCAAAATTTCTGGGCGGGGAATTAAAACAATATTGTGTTGTTTTCAATTTCGGGGCAGTGAAGAATTCCCGGGACGCGCGCCCTCGAGTTTTGCAAATTTGGAACCCCTCCCTACTGCGTTAAATGCTGCTGACTTGAACCGCTCACCGAAGAGCCTGGTCGACACCCGTACCGACTTTTGGGAAAAGCTTCACCGCCATGCTGGTGGCGACTCCTGGTTTAACGTGAAGAAAAACTTGTGTGAGCTGGAATAGTTTCGTTGATAAAAATTTAACCTTCCTTTTATAACAACTGTATCTTTCGATCCTTAAGTCATGGTTAGGGTTAACGTTGCTTTATACACTTATGCTTTGGGAATTGGGGTGAGATAAAGCCGTATTTGATTCTCGGTTGTTAATTTTGAACCTTTCCATTTACAGCGAAATGGCGGGTTGATTCTCATCATTACATTTGACATACGGTGTATTTACCAAGTTAATAGCGCAAGCACCTTTTCCCTAAATTTTATAACCAGCCGTGTCATCTTATGTAGTAAAATTCTTGAGCAATAATTAGATAGAAATTTCTATAGTAATATAAAAATGTTTACAGTTATATGTGTAACAATTATTTGTTAAAAGATTCAGCTGTAGATCAATCCTATTTCTGTTGTAATTTCTGTTATTTGCAATTAATAATTGTATTTAATTTAAAATGAGAAGTTTGTTTTACCAATTGAATAACCTAGGGTTGTAAATTGCATGCTTTTACTTAATATAATAAATATTTATTGTCCTTACTAAATTTGGGATCCATTGATATAGAGTTGTGCCTCTACCTACCAACTTAATTATATTTGCTGCCACTACAACGATGCCTGCATAACGGAATACAATTCTTAAATGAATGCAGCAACATTTAATTGGCCTAAGAAATGGCGGGTTGATTCTCATTTTACCTTTGCGCCTTCCAAAAAAATTGTTGATTATTTCAACCTTTGTCTTATTAAATAGGGTTACTGTTATTTTAATTGGTTTTTGCTTATTGTTATGAAGTTGCCAGGATAACCTCGTTATTTAAAATTAGGGTTATAAATGCAATAATGATGCTGCCCCATGTAACTGTTGAATTTATTTTTCTACCTTTCAAATTCTACCATTGCCCGGCTAATACTCTCCTTATTTCGAGAAATTGTTATTTATTAACCTGTCGCCATTGTTAGATAAACGTTCTACCCTTTTTTGGGGATATAAAGTTTGATAATAGCTTTGTGGTTATTTAAACTATGTTCACCCTATAATGGATTAAATTGCTTAATTTGCCATGGCAACACTTGTTTAAATTACAATAATGATAGTTGCTTTAATTTGCAATATTAATAATGTTGTTGACTTGTATTATTAATAATTGTTAATTCGCAATGATTGTACTTGTTATGGCCACGATTAATAATGGTTAAATTGAAAGGCTAGTGAAGCTTAAACTGCAATCTTAAAAGTTGCTTATTAGCTATGGTGATATTGTTTAAATTGCACTAATATTATTGTTTTAATTCGCCATGTTAAAGGTGATGGTTTACTTATTGTGAAATCAAAATATTAATATTAGTTACTGGAATGTTAATTCTAGTTAAATTGCAGTATTAAGTATTTGCTTAGTTAAATTATTAATATTATTTATTGAATTGTTAATGCTGGCGGAATCGCAATGTTCATAAATTTTTACTTATTGTGTAATCACAATATTAATACTAGTTACTGGAAATGTTAATTCTAGTTAAATTGCAGTATTAAGTATTTGCTTAATTGAATTATTAATATTAATAATTATTGAATTGTTAATGCTAGCGTAATCGCAATGTTAAGTAATTGTTTACTTATTGTGAAATTGCAATATTAATATTATTAATGGAAATGTAATGTGAAATGTTTAATTGCAATATAATATTAGTAAGTGAAATGTTAATGTGAGTCGAGTTGCAATGTTGAGTAATTGTTCAAATTGCAATATTAATGGGGATGCTTAAGTCGCGAGGTTAATATTTGTTAAATGAATGTTCGAATGATGTTTAGATCGCAATGTTATTATTGGCTTAGTTGAATGTGAATGATTATTGTCATGTCAATGTTAAGTTGGATTCTTTTTAGTTGCCATTGATGGTAATGCCTAATGTTAATGSTCTTGGTCAAGTTAATGTTAATAATAATTGTTAAGTTTARATGYTATCATTGGCTAGAGTACTAATCAAAGCAAGGAGGCTCATTGTAGGCGTAGGGTAAGGAATGCCGACATTATTATTGTTCCGTGTTAATTATTAGGAGATGGTAATGTTTATTATTAATGAGGAACTTATATGTTGGAATGCCTTGAATTAAGCACAGTGTCGATTGAGTCCTCTTGACTTGCGCCTCCTGTAGCGGTCATGATTGTCCCCGATTTTGTAGTACTTGGTGGTAATGTATTGCGTAGTTTGTACTTGTCGGGCGGGATATAGACACCTCTTGTAGCCTAGTATTTATGTCTGTGTGTAAATCCGGTGGAAGGAATCCAGTGCCATATCAAGAGTCTCGGGCTGTTTAAAGGCACAGTTCCACTCTTGCGACACACTCTGAGTCGTATCAGTAGTCTCGGGTTGTTTAAAGGCACAGTTCCACTACTGTGACTCTACCGTTGGGTTCTTCCCTTCTGTGACAGTACTGTACCTAACCCCTGGTGTCTTTTTCTGCTTACAGTTGCTAGTTGCACGCCTTATGTCGAGGGGCGTTTATTTCTTGTTGTCACTGTGATATGTCGAGTCGTCTGGATTGTGTTCGTCTTACATGCGTCTTGTTGGTTCGAGTGGTGACGTAGAGTCGAGGGGGTTGTTTCTTCTACACGCGCGCACACACTTTAACAAACAAAAAAAAAATTGCACCGGTTGACAGAGTAGTTGTCCTTAGCTAGGAGGGTCATTACAGGGTGTTATCAGTGGCCATGGGGCACATGGAGGAGGATGGCACAAGCCCATCGAGCACGAGGCCACATGATGGGCTCGTGCCGGATCCCGTCACCACCCTCCAGAATTAACTCGATGCAGCGGGCATTAAAGGTCTGTACTCGCGCAATTAGTGCGCTCCCTCTCCTTTCGGATATCCATAACATAGCTCTCGCATCAATGGCATTCTCACTTGTTTGTTCGACCTCTAGCCTCCGGTCCAGGGGTGGTGAGCGTTCCCCTGCGTGCTCCTGGGCAGACCTCACTCGCTTCTTGTGGCTCCTCGCATGTACTCACACTCTCCACGCTTCCTACGAGTCGCTTTACCCCGTCCCTAATCCTGTCACCATGCCTCGCGAGCGAGGGAGGCCACACAGGGGCTCTCCCTGGAGGCCTCGAAGACCCTCCCTCTCGCCTCCTGGTCCGCAGCCACATTCTAGCACTTTGGTTCCTTGGATAGCTATTCCCCCTCAGCCTATCAACCCTGTGCCTGAAGAGTCGATACCTGGCCCTCGCCTTCCAGCGAATTCACACCGAAGCTCCACAGAGGATCCCCCTCCTCCCCGCAAACCAAGCAATTATGCGCATCAGGATCCTATTTCCAACACGAGGGTGCAGCTCAGGGACAATCTCGCCAACATTTACGATCTAGTGTTCGAGTTGCGTAAGGAGGTCGACGACCTCCACTTCCGGGTGCAGTCTACTACCACCAAGGTGACGACTCTCCTCCATCTCATGGCCTCCATGAGCACGACCTTCCCTTCTCACCTGGGTGGAGGATCATCGGCGGAAATGCCTGGTGCAGCAACTCAGGATGGCAACACCACGCAGCAAAGAGCAGGAAAGGCTGAGATGGAGTGCACCGACAGTGCAATGGTAAGTGTGGCTTCTACGAGTCGGCAACAGCAGAAGGAGGCGTCAGTGGTCGAGCGCGCGGTGGACAGCGTGAATTCTGAGATGATTTGGGACTATGGACTCACCTACATCGAGGAAGAGCCGTGGCCGGGCGACCTCTCAGCCACGAACCAGGGTCACCCGTCAGGTGTCTAATTATGCTTAAAAGGACAGCTCTGTCAGTCTTAGCTAGATTTCTTTTGAAGAAAACGCTTACTTATTGTCTTTTTAATCCTAGAACTGTTTGGCAAACTTAATAGGCTAGCTAGACTGGTTTCCCCTCTGTTGGGGCAGTCCAGTAAGACAATATTGTCCATGGATGTTATCTGGCACTTTCACCAGCTTTTTGAAGGAACTTAATATAATGTCTTCTTACTTAAAAAAAAAAAATTATGTGTGTTGGATAATGCAGTTCATGTAGAGAAAATCATGAAGAGACTCCAAAAGATTGTTCAAAATCTGAGTGGAAAAGAACATAAAATTATTATGGAAATGTTTCAAAGAGAGGAATCGGGTGGATCAAAAGGTGATCAATATGAAGTTTTTCTTTGTATTTTTACTATAAATGTACTTCTTAACAATAATCGCCAACATGTTTCAAACACTCAATTTCTCATTTGTTGAATGTTTTGCAGGGATCGACATTGAGAGAAAAGAAGACCATTATAAGAAGATAAAAATTATCAAGGATGTAAAAAATGATGAATTGGTTCCTCGTTCCTCTGGAATGGTGCTAGAAGCTAATGAGAAAGGGAAACACTTTTATAAAACTATGAAGGATATAATGGAAAGAATGTATAGACATTCTTTCCATTTACAGTACAAAAATCAATAATATGACTCCAAGAATCGGGTTATACATAAACTACAACAAGGGTTTCTAGAGAAATGGTCAATAAGACTTATGAGACTTAATACAACAAAAAAACTTCATTCAAAAATTAATATTGCTAAACATGATTTTTTTTAATTTGCATACACTAGTCCAAAAAATTACTAAAGTAACATTTAGGTTCTACAGAGAACCTCAAACTGAAAAAGAAAGCTATAAAGGTCTTCGGTAGTTAGCCCATGGAAAATAGGAAGAGCAAACAGATTTATATTATTCATACTCGTTTCCTCATCAGTTTTCTAAATTGAAAATTGAAAGTCTTTGAGTTGTTCCTCTTCTACCAGTGTTCAGAGATGGATATTCCCCTATGTCTTCAACTCCTAGCTCAGATAAAGGATTTATGAAAATCCCTATAGTGATGTGTTCTCCTTCTTTAGGTTGCACAACAAATTCTTCAATTATTTGTTAGATATTTGTTGGATTTTCTTCAGTAGATTGCTCCAAAAATTCTTTAGCATCCCCTTGTTGTTATGCTTGTCCAATATTCCCTTCTTCAACTACACTAGAGACATGGGTTTTTTATAGAAATAATCTTTATCTATCTCTAGGTTGATGCATGCAATCTAAATATGTGTGTGTGTATGTTTAAAAAAAAAAATCARATAGTTCCTAATGCAATTTTTAGCAACCTCCCTGGAAATGGTGCCAAAAAGTGTCGGGCCAAATAATTACAATAAGATATAATAATCTATTTTTAAGGTCACGRCCAAGCCAGCACACCAAATTGGTGTATGAGACCCCATTGTTTGTGGGACAAGGGACCCCCCTCCGCCAAATGATTTGAATGGTAAAGTCTACGAAGGTATGCATACCCTACCCCCCTCTGGATTTGAACCTGTGATCTCTTAAGAGGAAACACATRTTCTTAACCATTAGGCCCACTCAGGYTATATTATTATTATTATTGTTATTGTTATTGTTATTATTATTGTTGTTATTAAGATATAGTAAACTCCTTAACTTCATTTTAGTTATCAACCTAGGGATCATGTAAACTTATAAGGTGTTGTGCACTATGTATGCAAATTACAGAAGTCGAATCTAAACTACAAGTTCTAATAAAAATTGTAACAAGACAAATGATCAATTTTGACAAACCATTCTAATTTACTTCTTATGTACTCAGGTCTATGACTTTCACTCCTATATCCTCAAACAATACATAGAAGACAAACGAAGGTCTAAGGTCATTTCCTCTTGGATAAAAAATTTGTTAAACGAGAGGTTTCCTTGAATCGATAATTATTGTGCTACTTCCAGATTAGTCAATCCTTACAACACTAGTCATCATGCACTAGATTCATAGAATCCAAATCAAAGTAATGAACATTGTAATTTAAAATCATTTAATGAAATACATTAAATGAAAGTGCTACTCAAAGAAATGTAGGAAATGGAAATATTGTTCAAAATAAAATGACATAAATTAATACTCTATTTCTATATAATTTTGTCTACTGTAAAATAGAAATTCCAAAGACAGAAATGCAAAGACAAGAGGGTTCCTATCTCCTTTCCTTGAACCCTTAAGAACACTCAAGGACTCAAAACTTTAGTAAAATCTACTTTTTTTATTCAAAAAATGTCATGGAATAGGAGGACAAAAATTACAACGACAACAACAAGGAAATGAAATTACAATATCAATTATTCTACTCTATCAATCAGGCTTCTATTTATGCATCAAAAGAGTCCTAACTAACCCACCCAATCAAATCCTTGATTTGTGGGGGTTGTCCCTTGACTGCCTATTTTTTGCATGTTATTTCAAGGGGATTGTGTCCCTCCTTTGCCAATTCAAATCCCAAAATCAGAAGGAGATCAAATTGTCTAGGATCTTTATTGTTGCCTTTAGGTGTTGGTAGTCTTGAAAGTTGTTAGGCGAAAAGATCCCTCGGATATCCCACCCATCCAATTGATTGGCTTGTGATCATGATTGAATAGGATCAAATATCATGTGGTTCAAATTCCTTCATCAAGGTTGCACAAGCATATTTCTTGTAAATACATTAGCTCAAGAGTGAAAATCACATAATAATCATAAAAACCCATTAATATAAAGCATATATCACATCCTACTCGAGATTAAGTAGATTACATTTGATTGGATAAGCATGAGTCAAAATATCTAAGTTAGTCAAACTTAAAGCACAAGATGAGCCATAAAAGTGATAAATTGAGGTCTAATCAATTAGGGATACATCTAGTATCATGTAGAGATGGTCTTGCAAGTAATAATGACAATATGGGACCTATACTTGTAAACAACATGGGGCTTCTACATATATGGTTGTCCTGGAAGAACATCACAAACTTCAAGTCGGGAAACATCACATAGTACCTCACCTTTGAAGGGCTTAATGTCATAGTGTAATGGACATTATTGACTAATGTAAATGCTTCATCCTTATATCCTCCAATTGATGGTGTAAGGTTGGGGTTACAACAAATAAAGTTACAAATTTAACGAGAACTGTGACCTCAAAACGATAACTCTTGCCCAAAAAAATCATATTTTTGCATTAAAAAAACATCAAAATCAACCCCCAAATCAAAATTTGGTGATATCGGTAGCACCATTTTTTTAAACGGGGTCAAAATTACAACATTTTTCAAACATGGCCTTCAAAACTTAGACATTAGCTCAAAAAACCTTAAAATCGACACCTAAAAAAAAAKATGTTTTTGAAAAAAAAAAATTCAAAACATTAAAATTTTAGATAATTTGAAATCGTATTTTTAGCAGTTGGTACCATTAAAACCAAAACCTCAAAATCAGTTCCATCTAATTGAAAAGTATTGCTACCGGTAGCACCCATTCTAAAATTGGGGTATGAAAATGTCACATTKTTATAAAGTGGTAAAAGAACTCATCATTACTGTAAACTAAAATCATAAAATCAACCCTTAAATTCTTACTTTTTAAATCTTATTTTATCGCTCAAATCACAAGGTAATACATAATGCCATGAAAATATCACAATATACTTTGAAAATTCAACATCACTTTTTAATATTTTTTTACTTTTAATAATAATAAAAAGTAAATACAAGTTACATTGAATGAAACATAAATTGTTTCTTAAAAGTATTATTTTATTGTCCATATTCAAAATATATGAGCTAAGAAAGTTTATTATATTCTCCATAATCAAAACATATAATTCATAAAACATAAAAATGATTCATAACTTCATGTAAGATCATATGTAAGTTCAATGCTCATTTAGAGAGATATGGGGGTTTTCAGTGAACTGGGGGAATGGAGATTTTGGAGGGGAGGACTACTAAACATAGTAAAGGATGGAACCTTTCTTTTAAGGTTTTAATGGAGGAATACCAAATATAGGAACTGAAAGGATGGTTTTTTTTGGCGGGATACTATATTTAGTTATGTTTCAAATTTATTTTGAAAGGATAGTTGTCGGATTTGCTATTTTTAGAATTGATCTTCTGGTTTAATGGAGGTTGCTCGTCGACCAGTTTTAGAGGAGACCCCTAGGTAGTTAGAACTTGGTTTATTATTGCATACTTATTAGTTTGTATTGTGTTTTATTAGACGGAGTCCTCGGTGGTAGGCCCTTCATAACTGATTGGTTCTTTTATATTGTGCTGGCAATATTTCTATTGGCTGACAAGACTCTTCATATGGCATATGAAGTCAGCGACTACATGGGCGCTGCAGACGAGGATACTTGGGAACGAGAAGGTCACTTTCGCTCTGTAGACGCACTAAATTATACTACAGGTGTTGGATGTAAACTGAAGAATAACCACCCCATATTAAAGTCTCCACCAACTCATTTACTCACCTCACACAGGGTGGTGACGTTGGTATATTTGGGAACTGATGAGGTTGTTTTACAACATTTACCCACTTCTGAACTAAGTAGTGAGTTGCCTGAGAGGTTGGTGAATTCTTTGAGAGATGGTGAGACTGGTTTATTGAACCGTGTCGCTCCTGGTCTGGGTTATGGGCTACCTGCGTGGTGTATTGGGGATGGGTATGTCCATGACTATGAGAAGGTGGGGTTTCGCAAGCGGACGGTGCTACATAGAGAGGCTATAGGTTTAAGTACAGACTGCATACAAAGAGAGGCATTGCGTGTGAAGGAGACGCGACACAAAAAAGTGACACGGGTCTAGAAACCCAAGAAGGTTAGGCGTTGTTTGGTCATAGGCATGGACGTGGGATTGGAGGAAACTTGCAAACTATCCCTATGCGTGTTGGTTGGGAGGTTTGCATATAAGTCTAAGAGTAATATTACTTTCTCAGTGTGGATGAAGCAGACCTGGTTACCCATTATTGGGTATGAACCTAAATATCTGACCTTGCCTTATGGGTGGTTCGGTCTGGTTTTTAAAATACCATAAGACGCTGAGATCATACTAAATGGATTTTGGGATTTTTAGGGTGGCAGTATTATGCTCAAGAGGTGGCGAACTCGGTTTGATCTATCCACTGAATATTTCAGCCTACGTCATGTGTGGGTATTGCTTCCAGGGTTGCCACTCAACTTATGGAACAAAAATGCCTTGATGGCCATTGGAAACCTGCTCTGTTGCTTCCTTAACATTGATGAAAAAGGGTCTTCAAGCTCTTGATAAACAAATGGCACGTGTTTTATTCGAGCTGGACTTACACGTTGGTCTCATGGAATCTTTGGAGTTGGAATGGTGCGATTAGGTGATGGTGCAAAGACTAGATTACCAATGCTTACCATTTCATTGTAATTCTCGTAGACAGACATGACATCTGCGCAATGACTGTCCCAATTCGTTTTGAGACGGAGTTATGGAGGATTCTAGGGAATCTCCTTCCAAACATCAGTACATTAGTGAAGGGGATGCTGAAGAAGTGGGGGCGTTTACCTCGGGGACTGTTGAAGACACAACAGAACTCCTCTTAGGCACTTTAATCGGTAAGTTAAGATTCTATCACCCATCATTGTATTTTAAGCTTTCGTCTTGGGAGCGAGACTTCCTAGAGAAGTCTTTTCCTACTACTAATTTACCAAAAACTGAGGACGGTGGTAATTCTAAGAATTCACTTGAGATTGGAGAGTCCAGCTTTGATGTTGATAAGAACATCGTGGCCTTGCCTCTTGCTTTACTTTCTCATACCATACCCGAAGCTAACACATTACAGCCTGGGGGGGAATGTGATGCTTATATCTCTCAGTTTCCTATTGTAACCGAGCATGAACAGTGTTTAGATTTTGTTTTTGACACCTCGAGCTCGACCCTGAGTGTTTCAGTTAGTCCTTCACCATTTCCAACCTACTGGGGAATGGAAGCCTATCATGGAAACTTAGACAGTGTTCTGGATGATAATGTGACTGGTGAGAGAGATGACAAAGGGAAGACATTGGCTTGGTCTCGGGGCTTAGGTTTGGAGGTCTCTCCTATTTAAACTCGCAGTGCATGCAAAATATTAGGGTTAGCAACTGATATTGGTGGTCAGATTCTGGTTTCTACACTTGATTTTGGGGTACTTAGAGGCATGAAAGCCCTCGCAAGGGAAAAATCATGATCCTCCTAACCCTAAACATAAGAGGGGTAGGTGGCACCCTAAAATTGTCAACCCTACGCAGACTTCTCTCTAACACTAAACCGGATATTATTTTTTTCCAAGAGACTCTAGTCCCGGAGGAAAAGGCTAGGAAGTTTATGTATACTATTTGCCCAAATTGGATGATTAGTGTTGTTAGTTCTGTTGGGAAGTCAAGGGGACTTATGGTGGCTTGGAATCCCAATATTTTTGAGCTGCAACCTTTTCTAAGTGTTGGTGGAATTTTATTTACAAGTATCCACATTCCTGATCAAAAAAGGATTAGTTTTATAAATGCATATGGGTCGTGCTCTGGATGATGATAGTTCTGGGAACAGATGGAAGCTAAAGGATTACTAGCACATGAAAATCTCATCCTTGCGGGGGATTTGAATTTTACTACTAGCATTGATGAAGTGTGGGGCGAGGTGGCCTTATCCGATCCTTTGGCGGACTTTTTTAAAAATATTTTCACTTCTAATCAGCTAGTGGATGTGATGCTTGTAGTGTTATTGCCTACCTGGCGTAATGGTAGGAGAGGGGCAGAGGAGATTCAGAAAATACTAGATGGGGCATATGTTTTAGAAACGCTCATATGTGATGTTTCTAGGTACAAATCATGGGTGGAGTTCCCATTTGTTTTTTATCATGCACCGGCGATACTACAGTTCCCTTCAAATTCAACCCTAAATGCTTGCAAGAAGAGTCATTTTGTGACCTAGTTCGAACAATTTGGAGTAACCAACAGGAAGTTGACGGGTATGGAGCTCAAAGAAGACTAACTAGGAAGCTTTTTGTATTGAAAGTGCGGGTCAAGTTGTGGCATGCCGAAAAAAATAAGAAGGAACTATTAGCCTTTGAAAGTTTAGAAGCAGAGATCACACTTCTTACTAAGCAATTTATGGAAAGTGATCATAGTCATGAACTTAGATCTCGGTTTAAAAATCTTGAAAATGATAGAAATAAATTTCTCTTGGCTAAGGAGGAGCGTTGGCGTCTAAAGAGCAGGGCAACGTGGATTAAAAGTGGGGACAGGAATACTAAATATTTTCATCATTTCGCCAACTACAAGCGAAACAAAAAACATATATGGGAGGTTAAATATGACTTGGTTCGGGCACATTATGGACATGATGCTATTAAAATTGATCCAGATTTGGATCCAGGAGCTTGATGGGGCTCAAAAATGCCTAAAAATCAAAGTGCTCAGAATTCGACCAGACCAACGCCATTGTGTCCATCTCGTTCTCTCGATTTCGGCCATATATCCACTTTCTCAAACGGACACTGTATGCGAGAGTTATCGCACTTTGATCGTTTTCCCAAACAGGGAAAAAGTCAACAGGTCTAGTCAAATGCTGACATCAGCAGTGTTGAGATGGCAGTGGAAAATTGACATGTGGCAGCAGAGGCAGCAAGGTGACTGGGTGGTGACAGGGATCCATCAAAGTTGACAAGTGGCGACCGGTGACTGGACATCTATGGAAAAATTGGACCAATGCAGTTTGGACACGTAGCAAAGTTTGGCAAATGTGGTGGTACCACGTGGCCCAAGCATGGGTAGCCACATGGCACCCAGTCATCACACATATGGCAAGTTCCAAAAAAAAATGTTTGGAGTCAATGGGTTTTGAACCCACAACCACCACCTTGAGAAATGGCCCAACACCAACACACCCACCATGTTTCTTGTTATAAGAAACACTTTTTTAATTTATTTAAATTACAAAGTCCCACCATGTTTCTTGTTATAAGAAACATTTTTTTAATTTATTTAAATTACAATACTTTGTATGGTGGTCTAAAAATATTTTAGAGCTCATGTTTCTTGTTATAAGAAACACTTTTTAAATTTATTTAAATTACAAAGTCCCACAATGTTTCTTGTTATAAGAAACATTTTTTTAATTTATTTAAATTAAAATTTATTTAAATTACAAAGTCCCACCATGTTTCTTGTTATAAGAAACATTTTTTTAATTTATTTAAATTACAATACTTCGTATGGTGGTCTAAAAATATTTTAGAGCTCATGGAAATCGAACCCATGACCTCCTGAAGCAAGG
>JASDQU010712334.1:11168-28610 GCA_032191745.1 Picea mariana | reverse complement strand
TCCTTAGTTGAACTAGTTGACAAAGTGGTTGATCCGATACCATCCTCGGTCAATCTCACTCTCCCCTCGCAGAGTGAAACTAAAGCGGTCGATCTGATCCCATCCTCGGTCGATCCCACTCTCCCGTTAGAGAATGTCACCCAAGTGGTTGATTCTTTTTCACCCGTTGACCCCAATCTCCCCTTAGATAATGAAACCCGAGTGTTCAATCTGATCTCGTCATCGGCCGATTCTACTCTCCTGCTAGAGAGTAAACCCGACACTAGCCACGTTTTTCTCGTTGATACGGACTCTACCATGTCGGGGGGAATTCCTCCTTCTCCCGTGGAACCCCCTCCAAGTAATGAGGCCATCTGTTTCGATTGGGGTGTGCTAACTGGACCTCATCTTCCCTCTCACATTCCTTTCTAGATTATAGTGCAAGTTTGTGGTCGGGACGTTCCTCAGACTGATAGATGAAGGTGTGTCCATTAGTATTTTGTCCTCTTTTGCTTGGCAAGCTTTGGGTTTTCCTCAGCTTGTGTCGGTTACGCAGAATCTGTTAGCTTTTAACAGAAGAACCAGTCAACCTTTAGGGACCCTTCCTCAGTTTCTTGTAACTTTTGGAGGGAAAATTGTCTTTATTGACGTCATGGTAGTCCAAGACCCCTTGGATTTCGCTTTACTCCTTGGACGAGATTATGTCTATGCCATGAAAGCTATTGTGTCTACTTTTTTTCGTGTGATATATGTCCCTCACGATGGACGAGTTGTGATTGTTGATCAACTTCCATTCATTGACCCCGACTGGATTGCCTCCCTAAATGGTTCTTATATGCAGATGGTATCGCCCCCACCACAGGTCAATTATGTGGCGTTGTCTCCCATGGCTTCAACTTATGGTGACTTAGATCTGGTAGTTGACATGGTTATCTCTTCGATCGGGTCTTTAGAGCTTAATCTCCTTACCCCTGTCGCCACCCTCGACATATCTTCCTTCCAGAGTGTGTTCCTTCCATCTAGTGAAGATCTCTTGGAAGCCATGACCAAGTTTTGTCCCTTGACATGGTGTCCTTCCGGAGCATTGTTCTCTTGGAATCCATGATCAAGAAACCACTTATGAGGATAGTTTTTGCGTCTCTGAGGCAACCTCATTAAAAAATGAAACACAGGTCTTTGAGCATGATTTTCTGATTTCAAACTCGTTTAAAAATGAAACCAGACTTGAGCATAGTTTTCTCATTTCAAGCTTGTTAAAAAATGAAACCACTTATGAAGATAGTTTTTTCTTCTCTGTGGCAACCTCGTTAAAAAATGAAACAAAGGTATGGGGATTGAACTTGGATTCACAAGCATAGTTCGTATTTCTGTGTCAAGCTCGTTTAAAAATGAAACAGATTGTTCCCCCTCTCTGTTCGAGTCAAGTCCCTCGTCCAATATTTGAAGCTTCATTTCATTCACCTTTGCAGTTGGGTGAAACGAAGCTTGGGGGGCATTTGGCTTCGGCCTCCGGACTTCATGCTGAAGTTAAATTTCTAGCTTCTTAAGCTGGGGACTAAGTACCAACCATCCTTGTGTTATGCGTTGGGAATTCACAAGCATAGTTTTCTATGATTCAAGCTTGTGTAAAAATGAAACCACTTACCTCAAGCATAGTTTCCTCTGGTTCAAGCTTGCATAAAAATGAAACTAGGTCCAAGCATAGTTTTGTTTTGTTTTAAAAGGTTGCGTAAAAATGAAAACAATCCCGAGCTTAATCTTTGTTCTTTCTCATGCTCGTAAATACATGAGAATAAGTTACCGAGCTTAGTCTTTGTTCTTTCTCATGCTCGTAAATCAATGAGAATGTAACCAAGTATACTTTTATCACTTTTTCGGACTCATAAAGGTTCTACGAAAAAGGAACCCCCTGGAGTTTCCTTTGAGCTCTTTTCAGACTCTCTAAACATGAAAAGATTGTCGAGTGACCTTGTTCTCTTCACGCTCGTTAAAGTATTTGAAGAAAACGTCTGTTGAGTGATAGTTTATCTCTTTTTCGGTCTCATCATACCACTTTACGAAATGGGAACCGAGAGAGTTCTCTTTAAGTGTTTTTTAGACTCTCTAAACATAAAAAATCCCTGAGTTTTCTTTCTTTGGACTCGTTAAACAAACATCGAAAAACCCATATGGGACCGCACCACTCCTTCTTAGGGTTCGTTAAACATACTTTGAGGGACTCGTCCGAAGGATGAGCTTACATTACAAGCATATGTTATCCTCCTCAAGTTTGCGTAAAAATAAAGAGGTACTCGCTAGAAATGGTGGGGGGGGAATTGGGAAAGAAATGTATCTAAACATGTATTCTATGGAAGAGTCGCTTTTGAACATGACACCCTTTCACTCGCCTTGTGTCTAGGTTGGAAAATCCGCTTGTCTCTTGGTCATACTCCTTTATAAGATTACAAATTGGTCTGTGATCCCTGTTGTTGAGTTAGTATTTTCCAAGACAGTTGTCGTGTCGTCAATATGTTCAAAAAGATGTCCAACCTGAAAAGCCTTCTATTGTGTCGGTCATTTCTGTAGTCTTTAAGCCTTCTATTGCATCGACCATCCCTAAGTCAGTCCTGAATCACTTGTTACTCTGACCTACATCAAGTCTTGTTACTTGTTTCATGTCATTGATGTGGGATACATTAAGGCCCTCCTGTGACGAGTCTTTTCATGTTGACTTCAACTCATTATCCAAGAATTAGACTTAGAAACTAATTGGCACCTTGGAACTTGTATGCCTCCATGGCAGGTTTCCTCGCTTTGGACAGCGGGTTTTCATTATTGACCCCTGATCGGGAGATTCCGTCGAGTGTTCGACTTCAGCTCATTAATTCACATTCGTTGGATTGTACTAGTGTACCTTGGGAGTCATTGACATTAATGGTGATTTCCCTCACTCTTGTTAATGTATACACTAATGACCAGTAATCAAGTGGTTTCTACCATGTTCATCTTCGACACTTGTATTCACATGGTTAGATTTGTACTATAGAGTGGTGGAGATGAAAACCCTAGATCTTTTCTGACAGATTCAGGTTGTGTTGGAGTATATTCAGTTTGTATTGTTTCATAGATCCACATTGTACGTCTCGTGGCTATGTTCAAATTTGAGTCTTTAACACATAGATCCACAGTGTATTTTTGGTGGCTATGTTCAGATTTGAGTCATATTTTTGGTGGCCATGACCTGTCTTACTTGAAATGGATCTTCGCATGTCAGCATTTATGCTTTGAGTCATTTGTATTCTTAGTATGGGAATGCCTACCTCAGTGATGATATATTATTGTACTGTATATCCTTGTTTGTTGGCAAGTTTCTGACCGACTGTTCCTTGTTCCCTACACACACTCGACAATATATTTAAGCTATCACTTTGTTCTAAATTCATACTTTGGGGTGCTCTCTGTTACACATTATTTTCGTCATCCCTATGACCGTTAATGATGTGAACCTATCTATTGCCTTCAGAGAGGTCAGTGGCCTGAGTTCCTGAAGAAAGAAGAGAGAAGAACTTTTCTTGAGAAAAGAAGTTGCATTCTCCTTTGTAAAAACCCTATTAAAGAGGATGTTCGCAGGTTGCTATATAGGCAGGGTGCAAGAATGCATGATTCTCGCAGGCTGCACCATAGCTGGGTTGCGAGAGGTTTGCAGGCTTCTCTATAAGCAAGGTGCGGGAATGCTCATACGTGGGAAAAACAAGCATTTTCTCGATGCTTCTAGAAGGAGAAACTTCCATGGTGAGGTGGAATTCGAATGGTTTGGATCATACTCACTCTCATGATTTAGTGGGATCATCCTAACCTCGTCACCTTATCCTCTTCAGCTTATAAAAGGAGAGGAGCTCTCATGGAGAAAGTTAGTGGTTTTTGTCTTGGGATTGTTAGCTTGGTTAGAGTGGCTTTGAGATTTGCTTTGTCAAGATAGATTGTGAGTAGCTATCAGATCCATGGTCTCAGAATCCTTGGAGCAAGAAGTATGTGGGGAACGAAGGACAGTTGGAAGGGACCTTACAACATCAAGGCCATGGTTGTAATCTCTCTTTCACATTTAATATGATACAGTAATATGATTCTTTCCTATAAAGCTTGTTGTATTTTATTGTATGATTCCTTGATCACGCACATAGGTTTATATTGAGTTTATCCTATTACTATCAATTTGGTTGGTTGTGTTCCTTTGCAGGTTCATCATTGTATGAGCGTTGGAACGGAGCTAGGATGGCGATGGTGAGAGGAAGTGGTGTTTAAACGGTATGTCACCTATCCCTCTTTAGTTAGTAAATTCAATATTTAAAACTTAAGGAAAGCATCATGTTCTGGTGTGTTTTGTTCTAGATCTAGGTGGATCTAGGGAGATCAGTTAGTGTCTGCACCTACCGATTTATCCGATAACATGGGGTTGCTCACTCATCGGGCAATAATTGTGGAGCTGATGGCAAAATTAAGATCAGTGAGTACAAAAGTTGTAAGTTGTTTTTCAACTGTGGGCCAGGAACTAATACCAAATCCGAGCTCTTGGGAGCTTGGGCCCTCCTCACTCTGGCATCTAGCCTTTCAATTCTAGAGATATATGTTTAGGGCGATTCAAAAATTATCATTGAATGGTTGAAGGGGGAGGGACGACTTCAGGTGGTTGCCTTGGAATGTTGGAAGGACCGTCTCAGGAAGACTATCGAGCTATTTCAGAAAATCTCATTTGCTCATGTTTACAAGGAAGATAACAAAGTTGCGGACAACCTATCCAAACATGTGCTCTTACAAGCACCAGGGAAGATAGTCTTTATCTGTGTGAAGAGGAACATGAGGGTCCTCACCAGTTTTTAGATCTTTATTAGTATGTATTCTCCTGGTATATATCTTTGTGTTTTGTGGGAGCTTGAAGGCCACTAGCCTATCCATGGCTAGTTTATGTTTAGTGCATCTTTTTTGTCCTTTTGTTGATTGGCGAACCTAGATATAGCTTTTGACATATGTAACCATGTTCCTGACTCTGATATTGCTAACTGTTTTGGTTTAGCAGTGAGGAAGGCATTGTCCGATTTATATTGTGGGACAATTGTTTGTAAAGGAACAATTTATATTTTGTATAAATATAAAGCATAATTTTTTGTGGAAAAAAAAATTTCAATGCTCATTTCTAGTTACCATACAAACATCATATGGATAAAAAATACATAAAATGTTTCATACACTTATTCAAATTGACTCATGGATTCTGAAATACCATCAGAGTTTGCATTGTCTTCAGATGAATGATCAGATGAAGATGTAGATGATCCATACTCTTATCTATTGTCGATAAATGCACCATCTGAGTCTACATGCATGCCCAACATTTCATATGTCAAAAGCCTTTTAAATCTACGACTAGATTCAGTGGACTCCCATCTTGCATTTATTTATTGTGGCAACAATCTCTTGATAATCTTTGTTGTATTGGAGCGAAGAGTTCCTCTCTTTGTCAAATTGAAGTCATAAACAAGTATGTCAACATCATTTAATTTTAAGATGTCAATGCGATGACAAGTTGTATTTTGATTCTTTCTTTTTCTCTTTCTATTGACATGTTTCTCAACCACCATATATGGCTTCTACACACCTTTGAATGGGTGTGTACTTGTTGCATACCAATGCACTTCAATTGCAATAACATCATCATTTTATTTCTCAATCTTTATAACCTTTGCAATCCATAATGGATAACCATGTGTATCTTCAGTCGCTAAGACTGCAATCATGCTACCCTCCTTAATATCTTGTATTGAACCCCTATAAACGTCTTCCATGGATTCATGTTGTGCACGTGACCTTCACGAACCAATATACATTTCTCTTTCATGTGCTTGTGTAAACTCAATAGTACCTTGAGATTTCTGTTATTCAATAATGTTTGTTTCTTCATATTCATTTGGCATATTTTGTGGCCAATGAAATGGAGTCTTCAACAATGTATCTTCATCTGTTGAGCTTGAAATTATGTCACTTTGATTATTGAAAAAGGACTCCCACCAAACAGAATCAACAACATCAAAGTACTCATATGTATCCTTAATGGAATTTTTTATTTCTTCCAGGCATTCAGAATAATCTACATCTCTATTACGCCTCTATGCATTATGGATTTCAACAACTGATTGTAAAAATAATAACTTTGATGCAAATATTGGACGATTTGGAATGAACTTCAAAAATGTTAAACCTAATGAAGGCCCCCATTCTGCAGTAGTTGAATACTGCTTTCCCCATATAAGTGTTTTCCCATCAACTTTTTTGAAACAAAATTGATGTTGGAAGCTAATGTCATTAAGTTGCTCAGTACATTTTTCTTCATGATGTGATCCCTAAATAAATCTTCATGTGTCAACGATTTCTTCTAATATATGAAAAACAAGTTCTAGAATGTATGCTTTCTTAATACATTCAATCAATGATGGCAGGCTTCCAACATTTTTCCTCTTCATTGTTACAGAAAAATGACTGAACATTTGATCAATATAATCATGAGTGTGTACAACAATAAAGAAACCAACTTTCACCTTTTGAAAGATTCCCAGTTCAACAAGCATGCTTAGATATTCAAACACAATTTGATTTTTATTTTGACGACTAGTGTTGTCCAACTGTAGATAGAAAACTTGAGGAAGATTTTTCAGATGAGGAAGATTTTCAGACTAGTGAGTGAGCACATGATGAATTATGGTGATAGTCAAATTTGCATCATTATGAATATTTGGAGCTGTGAAGTAAACCCTTGGACACATTTTTCCATTGAAAACCATACAACCAACCAAGTGAAAGTGAATGAAATTTTCTTCCTGTAAATTTTTTGGTGTGCGGACAAAATGTGGTAGAAATGTTTTCTTCTATCCATGCCATCAATTATCATACCTAAATATTTGTTTGGAGCATCATAACACTTCTTCTTATGTTTGTACAACTTTTTCCTTTCACTTGATTGTGGATTTTGATTTTCTTGAAGTGCTTTGACTATGGAATCTACACATGACATAAAATGAAAATATTGATCATATGTTTTCATAATTGATAACTATCCAATATTAAAAAAAAAAAAAAAAAAGTAAATACATACCTCTTTCTTCCCCTTCAGATTTATATCTTCTTGATTTAAGAGTAGCACATATACTGCAAATCCCCATCCTTGACTTCTTAGGAATACGAACATTGTTGAATTATTTCTTCCATATTCTTGTAAAAGATGCATATGTAATAAAATTACCATTTCCTTTAACACCTTCAGCATATCCTTTGTACAAGTTGTAGATTTCCCTCCTTGAGAAATTATCTGGAATATGTATTGTGTCTCTATTTGGCATACACTCTCCATGTTTGGAAAAGAAATCACACGTCCATGACAATGTAGTGTTTGTCAATGGGCCACTCTCTCGTCCATGATGTACCTTTCAATAAAATGAAGGATATGTTTTCAACCTTGTATGGATTCTTGATAGACGAAGATTACCAATTGATTGAATTTTTTTGAAAGCCTTTCTGCAAAGTAAAATATTCCCAATGCGATAATCATATCCTGTCTTGGTGGATATCATGCACCCCATCAAATATGAGTTTTGCATGTTCTTATTCATTGACAAATATGTCTTCATTTTATTCAAGGCATACATGTAGTCCATGTTTTTCAAACAATTCTTTTAAAAACATTCACTTGAAATCATTTCACTTATGGAAATTGATTTAGTGAGAAATTATTTCCTAGACCTTGTATAACTAGAATGATTTGGATTGATATAAAAAGGTATAGTATTGGTCCTAGACACAATGTTTCTTTGCAATGTCTCCACTATTTCATCATCCTCACTATAAGGATTGTCCTCATCACTAGAAGGAATATCAAGCAAAACATTGTCAAGGAGACTGAACAAGAGAATGTGGGTCACCTTGATTTGTTGTAGTTGAATGATTGAGAACATGATCTTCATTCCTAGGTCCATCATCTTCATTGATAAGAATGTGGGTCACCTTGATTTGTTGCAGTTGAATGATTGAGAACATGATCTTCATTCCTAGGTCCATCGTCTTCATTGATAATCTCGTTGATGAGAAGAATATCAAAATCACTAGAAAACTGATTATCATCCTCACCAATGTCATTGGATATTTCATGAAAATATTCACTCGAAGGAAAATCATCATCACCCATAAGATTATCAATGCCATTAAGATTCTCACTTGGAGAAAATTTTCCATCATCGTCATCGATACCTTGAAAATCCTCATTTGGAGGAAAATCGTCATCAACATTGTGTCCATCATTGACATAATCATCTTCACTGCTTTCAAAATCCCCACTTGAGGGAAATTTTTCATCATCCTTCTTAGTGCCTTGAAAATCTTCATCAATATCTTGAAAATCCTCACTTGGAGGAAAATCATCATCATCAACATTGTTTCCTTTTAATTTCTCACTCAGGAAAGAGTGTCCACCAATGACATAATCATCTTCACTACTTTGAAAATCCCCTCTTGAGGGAAATTCTTCTTCATCCTCATTACTGGCTTGAAAATCCTCACTTGGAAGAAAATCTTCATCATCCTCATCAGTACCTTGAAAATCCTCACTTGGAGGAAAATCATCATCACCAACATTGCTTCCTTTAAATTCCCCATTCGGAAAATATTGTCCACCATTGCCATAATCATCATCACTACTTTTAAAATCCCCACTTGGGGGGAATTATTCATCATCCTCATTCGTGCCTTGGAAATCCTCACTTGGAGGAAAATCTTCATCAGTACCTTCAAAATCCTCACTTGGAGGAAATTCATCATCACCAACATCGTTGTCTTTAAATTCCCCACTCAGGAAAGAGTGTCCACCATTGTCATAATCATCTTCACTACTTTTAAAATTTCCACTTGAGGGAAATTCTTCATCATATTAATTGGTGCCTTGGAAATCTTCATCGATACCTAGAAAATCCTCACTTGGAGGAAACTTTTCGTCCCAATCATTTAAACATTAATCATAGTCTCCACTTCGACCTACATTTTGATTATTTTCATTACTATTAAACTACCGAATAGATTGATCACCATCATATTCCTCCTCTTTATCATCGGTGCCTTCAAATTCCTCTGATTTAGGACTTTCCTGAGGAACATGTTGAAAAACATTGCTTGCACTATGATCAAACTTCTAACTAGCTGAAAAATGCAACGCCTCATTTGCATTACAATCATTCCCACCACATTTGCTAGTCCCAACATAAGAGGTATGCGAAAAAATTGTTGATGCCTCAAAAATAAAATCTTCTTTATCTAACGAAGCCAACACTTCTCACTAAGAACATAGAATGATACAAATGTTCACCCTCCGAATGACATTCTTATAATGCAGAATGATCTTTTCCCTCTAAAAGTCCAATTATAATAAGGAATCATTTCATCTAGATGAAAATCAGATTAAGAAAATGCTCCCCTCGGGCCTCGCGAGAAGGAGGGTTCCTTTGTTTTGGTTTCTTAGTTTATGCTTGAATTGTTTGGGTTGAAGGCCATGGATGGGGAGGATCCACCTAGTATTTAGAAATTCGATTTGAGGTTAAAGGAGATTGGAGAAGAAACCTTGTTGTGGAGCATAGCATAGTTATAGGATGTAATGAGGATGTATGTAGAGGTGTGAGGGCTCACAATTAAGGCCCATAGATGAAACATGTATGGATGTCAATGTTAGCTTATTTGAAAAGTTTGCTTTCTTCTTAATCCACCTTTCAGAGTATATTGTTTTGTAGTAGCCTCCATTCTTGCATTAACATGGCTTGGGTAAGCCAACTTTTCCCCATAAGGAATATTCAATTGAGAACATAAATTTTAGCATGCAACATTGATTTTAGTTTCATGAGATAAGCCTACATCTAAAGAGGATTTATGTCAACTCAATGGTGTACACAGTGACACAAACCATTTAAATATTTGTTAACTCTTATTGTCCATGTATAACCACACACTCTTATGGTCTCTTTGTATTCACCCTTCGTATTAATTGCATGTGGTTTCGCTTTTACTATATTTATTGAAGAAAAAAAAATTACACTCCACCTACGTAGAGCAAGTTTATTTGTAACTTATATTTATCAATGAGGTCTCCATTATCTATCAAAGACAACAAACTATCACCCAAATAGTAAAAAACCATACATATATATCGTCCATTGAGTTTAATGTGATTGAAATGGTCTAACAATTTCACAACACCATTTATGTTTCGTGGATCTCTTTTTTGCAATTTTGACTACAACTCCACCATAAAATTGCCAAATAAGTAGTTCAATAATGCATGAGCAAAAATGTCTTCTAACTTTCATCACTTAGAACTAATGAAGAATTCATAAAACCTTCAATATTCCAATTTGACTATGAGTTTTTTTTTACTGTTAGTTTAATTTCTACTAATTTGTTTGGTTGAATTGGCAACATTTACTGATATTTCCTCATCATTACATTCATATCTATCATAGATGGTTATATCATAATGCACATATTTGTTGGCTTTTTCCTTTCTTTCTTTGTCGTGTAATACTTTGAGTAAGACATTAACATACTACAAATATAATGGATGAACAATTTTGCAAGTCATGTGGAGCAAGACATTGCGATCATGAATATATACGATACCTTGCAACTTAGGGTAAGATGTCATGCCTAACCCCTTACAAAAATGACGATTATGGAAATCAAGTTGCCATCATGCCTATAAAATAATAATGAATATGAAATCAATTTGAAAGATGTAGTAAGTCTAGTGCTTCTACTTGGTCCACACGACAATAAACTTGAAGCAACAAACTAGGTTTCTAAAAAATAAATCGAGAAAAATATATGTATATGTTATTGAGTTACCAACAACAATATATTTTTGTTTCCACAAAAGTTAACTAATTTCAAAATTTCCACTCAAGAATGAAGTCCATGTTTTACTTTGACTATTTATGAACCAACGTCTCTCTATTTTGAGTTAACATTAATAATTTATAGTTCCTAAACTTCATATTGTCCTCCACTTTGACCATCAGGGCTATATTCTTTTAAAGTAATAGATATTGTATTGTAACTTTAACATGACACTCAACTATGTATATGCAAGAAGCTTTGTGCCAAACAATTCTTAAGTTGTGTTCCTTTATAGGTGATGCATAAATGTTGCTACCATAAATAATGAATCTTCGTCATGATGGTCAACACCTTTAATTACTTTAAGTCCTCCACAATAGTTTCTTTTTGTGTTTTCTATCGCATCTAAAGCTTTCATAAAACCTCTTGTTGAATACAGATCGAATTCGCTACCCAAAGTGGAAGAACTACCACCACAACAGATTTAATTACTTGAATTCCTCCACAATGCTTGCAGGTGGGGCGTCTGAGTGCGCCTCGAACAACAGATCCAGTTGTTGGTGGATTGTCCTTTGGCCATGCACCTGCTCGTCCTGTCGCTACCAGATGTCAAAGAGGAGCTCAAGATGCTCCACAGCGAGATGATAGGTGTAGTGTGAGCCTTCCTCACCACCATATGTGCATGTGTCTTCCGTTGTAATTAGGTTCTCCCCACCTCTTGTCAGTTGCCAGCTTGGGGGGATTTCCTCCTCCAATATGCATCCTCCTTCTCACCAGTGAGGCTGAAAGTCTTGGGAGGCTTACCCTAGAGGGAGACCCCTTCGTTTTCGTCAGGTTTGGGCCTGGTTGTGAATCTGAAGGTGGCCCTGCGTCAGCCAACTTTGGGCCAGGATGTTGAATTGAGGGTAGTGCCTCCTCTTTGACTGTGTTGAGGATAGCCGATAAGTGTCAGGGTGGCGGTGGAGAATGCTCAGTGAGGGACGAGGTCTCCGTTTTGGGAATGCGAAGGGGAGGCTGAGCTTGAGTCTAGGGCAAGGTAGGTAGATTCTCCACTTTTGGAGTGCGCGGGGTGGACTAAGTGCTTCTAGTAGGTCTGTGGGGGCGACTAAAATGGGCAATCAAGGCTCATTGAGAGGCTGTGAGCCGGTTGTCCCGGGTGATGGCGCTCTTGTTCCTGGTGGCCCACTTGGGCTTGCCTCGTTTTCGGGGCATGGTGGTGAGAACCAGGGGGTGAGGGAGATTATGGTTGGGGGAGGTTCAGAGGTCGCACAGGAGGCAGGCAAAGAGGCTAGGAGGGTTGAGTAGCACTGTGCAGAGGTGGTAGCTTGCAAATGACAGGCAAAAATGCGCGCCTTGGTCGTTTATATCGCCGCTGGGAGCCATTGATGCCCCTCCCATCATCATTGAAGTCTGATGGGACTGGTTCAGATGCCTAGTATCAGTGGCCTGGCTGGATCGTTCGTCCGAGAACTCCTCCAGGTGCACTGAGTTAATTTCCCTTATGGCAAACACCATGGGGAGTTAATCGCTTCGGGGGTGGTGGCATGGAATATTAACTCCCCCGCCAACTGTCCCTACCCCCTGTCCCCCTCCTCTTGCCAAGTGTCACCCCATTCGGGTTTTATATCATATACATTATCCAACATATAACTCTCTTATTTATTTATTTTTTATTTATTTAATAGATATACCATATTTCAAAAAAATAAAATAGTTTTTAAAATGATATTTCTTTTTTGGTGATGGTGGCACAAGCATTATCATGTCTACCATCATAGTTTTTTTTGACAAGGACATTCATCACATTTTTTTATAGGCACTTTCATTCCTTGAAAGATGGATGTTATCTCAATTTCTGCTTATGATGTCAATTCAGAATTTTTAGTGTTTTTCAATTGATCCCTTTTTCCTCTTGTACCATGGAGATTGTTACGTTGGGTTCTAGTTGTAGGTCTTTGTCAAATACCTTATAGTTCAAAAGTAGTTTGCATTCTCAATAAGTTGGCATGGATATAGAATAATTTCAAAATAATTTTTCATATTTAAATATTTAAATTTTAACCTTATTTATTTTTTATGTTTATTTTTTACGAGTTTATTTTAACAACTAATTAAAAAAAGTGTTTAAATAATTTTAAAAATTAATAAAAAAAAATCAAATTGTTATATCTAATCTTCCAAAAAAAACTCACAAATTGTTGGTTTACATTATAGTCAACACAATATCCAAATTGTTGGTTTACATTTAGTCAACACAATATCAATTGTTAATACTTTACAAAAGATAAATATAATAAATTGCATACCTTTATCACTATGTTAGATTGTTAAAGTGTTATATATATTATAATAATAATAATAATTTGTTTTTAAGATTATGGTCAACTCGACATTAAATTGATGTATGAGATTTCTTTGTTTTTGAGATAAAAGATTCCCTATATTAAACTATTTTACTCTTAAAATCTTATTTTTTGATATTTAAAAAATAAAAATAAAAATAAAAAAATTATACCATTTATATGTTTGAAGTGTTATTGGAAACATTTTATTGGTAGATATGTTTGAAGTGTTATTGGAAACTTAAAGTGGTTCAAGGTTTGAAATTAATTATTTACACCAGATTTACATTCTAATGAAATTATTAATTATTTGCACCGGGTTTGCATTCTGATGAAATTAATTATTTGCTTTGGGTTTGCATTCTGAGGTGTGCAAATCAACGAATTTTAACACTGTCATCTAATTTTGTAATATGTAATTTTTTAAATCAAGTCAAACAAAGATTATATTTTATTTTGTGTTTCTTTTAGTTTTTGTTGATTACAAAAATTACCTTTTATAATCTTTGTAATCAAATCTTCTAATTAATCTTTATAATTAATTAATACAAGTCTTTTAACTGCATATAATTATTATTGTATTAAATTAAAATCTTAAAATACAATTATTATATTAAATTAAAATCTCAAAAACCAATATAAGCAACTTTGTTACATTATTAATAATATAATATTAATTGGTATATATATGTTTGATTTCAATAAATTGTGTGTCTTTGTTTATATATATATGCTTTTCAATTATTAACAAGGGTTGCATGGCAACGCAGTCCTTGCCAAGTTAGTTGGGAAATACATGTTGAACAATAAAACTTAATATAACTAAATGCACAAGTAATGAATATTTTTTGTCAAAAGATAATTGAGGTTTGTTTGTTATTCAAAATGTATAATGAACGGTAAGTTGAATGGAACTATAATATTCATAAATATAATATAAATATAATAATAAATAATATATTAGATAATAAATATAATATAAATATAATAATGCATAATAATAAATACATAATACAATTTTTTATATTTAGATGTGGTGATTGGTGAAATTCACTGACTGTGTAATTAATTGTACATATTGAAAGACGTGAAGGGAGCAATAACACTTCAATTCTATCAACCAATTAGAAATGAGAAACACAAATATTTTTATTATATCCAAAAATATATATTTGTTTTCCTATGTTAAACATTACATTGCATACACAAATTTATGGTAAAAGGTAAATTAATGTCACATCAATGTCCCATCAAAAGCAAACTCATTGCTATAGTCCCATGACATACTAATAAAAAACAAATGATCTGATAAATCAAATCATGGAAAATTGAAATAAAGTGGCAACATATTAAAGTTGAAAATAATAAACTCAAAATCATGAAATAAATAATGTCACGATAAAGTTTAAATCGAAATAATTATAATAATAAAAAGAGAGATGTAATTGACCGAGTTAAAGGAATAATAAAAAGTTAAATTAAAAATAAACAAAAGAGTGGGGTAAATGGTGAAAAACGATGGATGTCAACTTTCTAAACCTTGAGTACTTATAATGTATAGATATTAAAGGAATAATTTTAATAACTTTATATATATATAGTTTTAGTTTAAGTGTTTTATGTTTTTTTTTTTAGATTTTTTTTGTTTAATTTTATTTGAAATTTTGTGAGAAATTGTTGAATCTATAAATTTGAGTGGGTAATTATATATATAAGTCTAGTGTCTGGTGGGTTTTTTTTTCAGCAGGATAAATCTATTTCTCATTCATAAATGCAATTTAAATAACTGAAAATTATGATTTCTTGCAAATTTATGTGGCAGGATTCCAGCGAAAAAGACCCAAACATAGAACAATTAATATTAAYTGGGATTTGAATTGGTTATTTATATGAATATTTTGGCCATAGTTTAACTGTTCTAAGTTTTTACTCTTTTCCATTAATATTTTATGTTTAATTTTGCTCTAAATTCTGTGAGAATTTATTGGATTTGCATATTTAAGTGGTTAATTTTGTATAATCTGAATGCCTCAAAAGTTTTAGATTCAAAAATACAATTTAAACAACAAAAAGTTGTGATTTCCTGCAGATTTATTCTAGAAAAAACAAAACATATAATAATTAATAGACATGATGTTACTAAACATCTTCATGGCAAGAAAGTAATGCTTTTATCATATTATTTTTACATAATTTGGTACAATGCTAATCATTGTTTCAATGATTTTTTTTGTTTGGTGTGATGATACAAGGTTAGAGGAAGGGGCAATATACAAAATGGTTTTTTTAGATATTTATATTTTGCTTTCAACTTCTTTATGAAGTAGAGGGAGCATGTGATCTATTCATGTTGGTATGTGAAAGTCTTTTCATTTTATTTTGATGATTTAGATATTGACAAAACAACCATGTATAATTTTCGAGTGGATACTCCTAATTTCTTTGACGACGAGATAAACAAGAGTATTCATACTAAGATCTACAGAGCCTACCTTCAGCGCACATGGTTCGAGCCTAGATAATTGCTTTCTCGCAAATTTCAACACTACATAGATTTGTATAGCTAGTGTAATGATGGGTTCATTCAACATTCGAGTACATTGGACTCTAGTTACCTTGCAATCGGAGGGTCCCTCTGGCCTAGCTTAAAGTTTGCTCCCATAAGCTTCGTAATGAAACAGATCACTCGGGAGCATTGTATTTTCCAACACTGCTCCTTAGAGCATGACACTAAGAACCACTTTTATTAGAATTCTCTCCATATAGCATGACACTAAGAACCACTTTTATTTTAATTATCTCCCTACTACAAGATTAGAGAAAAGTTATTTTGTTTCTTCAAAGATTCACGCGGTTCTCTCCAAACACTCATGGCTTGTAAGGACCATATATGCTTAGCCCTCTTCCTCCAAAGCATGTTCCACCTTCGTGAACAACTTTGTTCCTTGTAACAACAATCACCATGTTGATTGCTTCTTACTTCCAACACTCTGACATCATTGTAAAGAGATCAAGTAGCTAGCTTCTAAGCTCACATCATAAACTAATGAAACATCATAGACCTAATTATTACCATAATTATTACCATGACTTCACATCCATCACACATTTCTTCATAGTCTTGAATGTTAAGAACCCTTCCACACTTATCGATTTCAACTAGAGAAACTCCTTATCATCTTTTCATCTTGTATTCGTTGCAATGACATGAGCAAACTTTGACTTTTCATAAACATTAATATCTAAATTTAATTAAATTAAATTTAATCAAAATTTGGTGTAATTTAAGTAGTTAAGGCAGCTTCAGCAAAACCAGGGTTCTTACAGGTCCCAAGGACTGAGGTGAGAACATGGAACATCTGTTGTTCAGATAGGACAATGGCCTAATACCGAAGCCCTTTGAATTCAAAGTGTACCCCGTGTTGCACTTCATTAACTGGATTTGTCCGTAACCCAAGTTAGAAGGATAATCTCCTTAAACCGCCCGATCAGAGTCTGCGCATGCCAGTTCACATAAGTATCTCCTGAGAAATCCAGGTAAAGCCCGAGAGGTTCAGCACGTTTCCAGGGGCATGGGGACTCGTGTAACGACACCACAGAGATCCTTTCTACAGGAAAGCTCCCAAATGTGGAAATCTTTTCAACTGATTGCAGAAGGTTTCTTTGTCGTGCCTAACAGCCCCAGCTCAGCCTGTCTTCCTAGGAATATATCATCCCTCCGATTGCCTTCTGCCCGTTGATTCCTGGAGATTGTTCTTACCCTGGGGGTGGGGGACTTGGATTTACCGAAAGCTCTGACAAGCAATCACAGGTAACATGCACATGCACAACTCACATATGATAAAATGAGAAAAACATCTCACATCATTATTGTCCTACCTACCACACAACTTGCACATAATGTGTGACACAACTTATTAAAGTTTGAGAAAAGAAAAAGAGTATCACAGTCTAGAACATCACAGTAATTTACATTATATTATGCTCTTTTAGAAAAGAAAAAGGGCATCATAATCTGGCGCATATTTCGGTCAAGCATTTTCCACTGGCATCATAAACTCTCATTCAAACAAATGTGGAATACATCGTTTTTAATGTTTGAAGAATAATTGATTATCCACCTTCAATGGGATATGAACATGCATCCACAGATTAACCTCAACTTGCCAAGACAGACTAAAGAATCATCTCACTGAGAGTCCATGGTCTCTGACAACATTGAATA